>LUCH01000202.1:145557-190143 GCA_013368495.1 Paragonimus heterotremus | reverse complement strand
TGAACCAATGCCGTAGGGTCCGAGGACTCCCGGCCAAGCTACCGCGTTGCGCCCGACCCGAGCGTTCAATTCACCCAAAACAAACAGTCGATCAGTCACAGGCACCGACCGGATTGTGGCGGACAGATGATCGTACAACGTGTCCTTTGTATCATCAGTGTGACACATAGTTGGACCATAAACACTTATAAATGTGGCATACTTACCTCGACCGAGTCGCAGGCGCATATGCAACATTCAAGGGCTGATGCCGTTCGGTTCACCTATCGTCAAAGCGTTGATGCGATCAGTGACGACAAAACAGACACCATGCTCCCGAGCACCGTCTGTCGGGCAACCCATTCAGTAGACGGCGTACCCGGCACCTGCTTCCTGTAACTTATCTTGATCCGCAAGCCTAGTCTCGCTCAAGGCTGCTACGTTGATTCCACAGCAACGTGTGTTACAGAGTTTATGTTTGAGCGTAGGATTTGATGAATTGTAATAGATGTATGCACTCACAACGGGGTGAGTTGAACCTCTGACCTGAATACTGATTCATCACTTTCTGTTGTTCAAATCCTTCAAGTGAATTACTATTGGCCGTTTTTTGTTGCATTGGGACTTTGACTTGAGGCCCAACTAATTAATTCCTACATCTCTTTAGCTTTTGTTCTGTAATCTGATTGGTTGTTCTCTGTTCCATCGCGATCAGTGCAGTGCGCCGCTCTGGCCGTCCGCTAGAGCTGCATCGATCCTGCTGCGTGCGCACATTCCATGCTCCAACACAGAGCGTCTTGTGTTCTCGGGCCTGTTTCGGGTTGCTCTTCGGGTTACTGAAACTTTAGTGAGCATTATCTGCTCGGGGATTATGGTTGGGGGACAGTTTGAAGGTGAGTGATTGGCAGTGGCATATTTTCGCCTATCCACCCTGTCATGTGCGGCAGATAGGGCGACCCGGTTTATTCTGCGCGACGGCCGATGCAGTATGGTATTTGGTTTATGTTGTATAGTCATGGTTTTTATGGGCTTAGGATACTTTCAGGACCCCCAGACGTAAACAGGAGAACGATTAGGGTCCTCAATCAAAGCCTTTGGCTCAAAAGCCTGTACCACAAGACAGCAGGTGACACACACACATCAGTATCAACCATCTCGAACAGGCTCGACAGTCACAACCCAAGACATTCGGTACATTCACACAGAGATGCTACTGCACAGACAAACCAAACCACCATCAGATCAGGCAAAAAAGAAAATAACGCACGGAACCGAAACACAACAGACTGATACCAGACACAACGAACGCCTCACAACGGACGCATCTGATTTTTGTCTGACTGCTACCCTTTGGCCAATCTGACAGGGTTGAACCTGCAACGACCGAGGTCACAGTCAGTACAGCACACAAGCCTGACCACCATCCCAAGTTAGCAGAAAAGGTCAGGGCCGCCATCTATACAACCTAAATAACGCATTGGAACTGTTTCTGGCACGATGCTTGTGAACGTTTGCTTATGCGGGTAAGGTAAGCACACAGTTACCAGAGTCAGTTTTAAAAGTACATCCAGTGAATGAAATGCACTCATCCAAAGCTTTGACGAACTTACCAGTGCGGGTGACATAAGTATGAACGAGTGTGTGGACGATTATGAGAAGTCCTTTATGGAAGAAGTCATGGATGATGTGCATACGTTCTGACCCCGTAATTGGGAATTTGACGCCAGTAATGAAGCAAAAGGAACAGTGTTAATTTTGGTGACTATAACTAGCATGTAGACCTGCAAGCGACATTCTTTTGCTGCTTCCATTTGTAACGCGACTTCGATCCTGCTCTAAAGCTTGACGAAATAATAACTTAGCTCTTCCTGGGGTCCAGCTTTGGCTCTCTGATGGGCATTTACTACTAGTTGCTTTCGACTTCATGAACTATCCACAAGCCAGTTAGATCATTTACTTACTATCTACACATATTTATTAGAGTCGTGGACGTTCTTGGACATAGTTTTTTAACACTTTTGAGTTGACCTAGTTTGGGCCAATTTTACTAGCTCTGAACCTGGGTTAACAAGTTTAACCGGTTCATCGCCTTATACTGTCTGATTTTTAATCAGGATGACTAACACCTGGGAAACAAGTAGCTGTGTACAGCCTTTTAGACTGCTTCAGAAAGTAGACATAAATAACCGCGAACAAAATTGGTCGAAAATGCCAGGCTATTTTTTGTGTACTCAGCTGTGTGTTTGAACGGAGTCTCAAGGAAATAATGTCAGTATGCGTTAAAGAATTAATCGAAAGTGACTGGATTTGGCCGGTTGCTAATGGAATGAGATAAAATGACTGTCTTGACCATATTTTCAACTCGTTGAATCGATGTAGTCCGCTCACCGTTTTATCTGGCGGTCTGTCATTCGAGAATAATGTTACGCGGTTGGTTTTATTAGACACGTAGTCGTGTATTCTTGTGCTGCAACTCGTAAATTTATGCCTTATTTAAGTCTGAAGGAAGAATGCCCATCGTCGATCGATTCACATTTTGCTGTGCAAGAAAAATGGTCCGACCTTTGTTCGAATGATTAAGTGTAAAACAGTTTGAGTGTATCTACCCTAGTTTGACTAAATCCGTAAAGGACGAAGTCGTGGAAACTTTGCGTGATATAGACTATAAAGTGTACTCTCCCAGCTACAAACCCAAAGGTGATCAGGCAGTAAATACCAACCACCTCTCGTTCGACTGTCAGTAGACTGGGCATTGTAACTTAGTGTTTGAACAAGTGGTAGTTACTGATCCAACAAATTCCTTAGCTAAAGTCGACATCGTCAGACTTCATTCACAATTAAAACTGTACTTGGTAACAATTGCGCGTGGGTCCCCAATACAACATTACAAACGGTGATTGTTGTATATTCATGATTTGATAAAGAAGGATCTAAAATGATGACTTACCGTTTTCTCTTCTTTTGGAAAAATAACGTTCAACGTAATAACCTGATGGGTCCTACTAACGTCATAAGAATTTACCTCAACGAGTGTGTAGCCAAATAAACCAGCTACGGAATTTCTACGTTAAAATTAAGTCCACATTTGGAACATTCTATTAAGCAATATAGCGTTTTGTTTCATTTCTAAAAACGACGCAATTAAAACTGATTATGAGATGCGGTTTGCACAAATGTCTAATTTTCAGCGTTTTCCTACTTTTTAACCTTACGAATTAATTTATGGTTCTGTATTCTTGTTTTATTAGGCTCACGAGAAACCGCGTTCCTCTCATCGGCTTGGTCAGCGGGAGTGGTGCAAGCGATCACAAGGGCATGCAGTCGAGGTCAAATGGGTACTTGTGATTGCGATCCACATCGGCGTGATGGCCAAGATCGCGATGCCGATGGCGTTTTCACCTGGGGTGGATGTAGCGACCCTATAAAATTTGGCATGCGACTAACCAGGTTGTTTCTTGACGCAAACGATCGTGAACACAGGGATTCAGCAATTCGCCGAGAAGAAGAATTGCATGGTCCTCGCTTTGGATCCACTTCAGTGACCAGAGGATCAACTCAACAACCAGGTAGAAGAGGTATACCTGATAGATATGTGAGATACACGCGATCTTCCGTGTTGGAATCCACTTCGAACAACAGTTCGCAAAGAGCTGTCCGTGGCTCTGGTTATCCTGAAGCTGGAGTAAATGTAACTGTGAACTTGCGTGCACCTAGACATAGATTGACACCCCAAGAGCTACAAGCTGAAACTCTGCGTATTATTCAGACAAAAGCACGCGTGCTGATGAACTTTCACAATCGCAGAGCCGGTAGAAAAGTGAGTGTTTCCAGTTGAACTATTTTATTAACTTACTCTGAGTACTTTAAGATGTATGGCAGACCTGAATTGGTTACTATGAAAACTTTTTGGCTGACTCGAAAAAAGCTTACTGACAATGCATACGTAAGTAGACTGTTTGCCTCATTTCACTGTTTATTTTTGTAAGTGACAGAAGGGCAGTTGGTAACAACAACATGGGTAAGGTGCAGTAACGTGGTACAAGGGATATTTTGAATTTTGCGTCCTCGTTTATGTAGAACCAATGTTCAAATATTCATCCATCTAACAGTAAATTTCAGATTTGAGAGTCTTCAGAAACACTCTGAATAAAACAGTTTAATATCTGCAACCCATTCCTCATTTTAATACTTACAGCAAAACCTCATGTTTCCGAGTACGCTACTAATCACCGAAATAAAGATATCTAAGTTTTATCAATCTCCATTTTTAAACAAAACTTATTATACCGTTAAAGACACCAATTTAATGGTTTATATATACATTGTCATCATGACTATCTTTAATGGTAAAACCCCAAATATTCTAGAGTACATCCTCCGCAATCTAATACGCAGTTTACAGCAAACTGTTTTTTTGTAATATATACGTGTAGCCCGATCAAGATTTGAAGTCCAATCATTTTACTAGTAAAAACAAATACGTTAACTTCGAAGAGATCCATTTGCGAAAAATCTGGACTTCGGCTGGATTCGAACCGGCGACAAATACACCATGCTCAAACGCGGCAAGCGCTCTACCAGCTGAGCTACGAGACCAAAGTCCAGTTTTTTCGCAAATGAATCTCTTTGAAATTATCAAATCTGCCAAACTATTTATCAGAAATACGTTAACATTATCTCCGTGTTGAGATGGGTTCCGTAACTCTTTCAAACTTTGTAATCTTTCGCCGAAGGGTACGAGCAGCATGTACAGATAAGTGTGAGAAGGATTTGTTTTTGTAGAAAGTATGCAATTTTTAGACGGGTTATAGCATTTTCTGTTGTGATTTTTGTCAGCTTGCATTGAAGCTGTCAAAATTGGTGATAAATAGCACAGTTTCAAGGCAAATTTACGAAGCTGATCGCAATTTTATTGATTGGTTTAAATAACGAATTTGTTACATCGACCAATCCAATGTTCCATAATGACATTTGTCCCATTTCAGCGACTATCCTATAACTGTGTAACCAAAAAATATTATTGTCTGAAACGCATTCTCCAGTGGATGGCATTGAAAATCCCACGCATCCGAGTAGCGTTTGACAGATGGTAATTAAGTTTTAGAAAACTTGGAAAGCCGATTGTTACTGACATGACCACGTCTACATTGGGGCTCACAAGCAACGTCTATAACCATTTATTTCCAATGGTTCTAAGAGACTGAACAGTTATTGAAGGACTGGCGAGTGCAATTCTCATTGTTGTTTTCCTTGAACGACAGTCACGCTTACTTTTTTGCTTCAGTTGCCCAGTGTTCGTTAGTGAGCATTCAAACCTGAGGTCATAGTGACTTCATTACTTTGGACAATACATCATCAGGAGTTCCAGCCTTGTCCCAATTCCACTGGGTGCGTGGCTTTTTCCAGAAAAATAAACTTGCGTATCTCTGCACTTTAAGCAATCTATTAGCAATGACGTAAACAGAATGGACGGTCAGACTTATTAAGTTATTTTCACGGATCATCTGGTATCAATTTGATAAGTATTAGCTACACTGACCTGGCGAGTAGGCAGCAGAAGTATAGAATGGCAGTTTTGTAGAACGTCTGCGCTATAAGATCGATGCATTCACAAACACATATCAGCACGAGGAACCAAAACATCGGTTGACGAATAGGTGGACCTGATAATGGTATTGCATTACCCGAGAGTTGTTTAAGTTCCAATTAATCGTACACTACGCAATCCGATACCACATCGTTAGGACCATGAACCAGCTTTTCTACAATTATTCTGTACCTTCTAGGTGGCAACGAGAGATATCTATAAAAAAGATTGCGACAGTCTCGTGCTACCTACGTGTATTCCAGCACCAAATTTGATGAAATATAGCCATCATCTTGTAATAGTACATGACATTGTCAAGAAGATTGAAACTGTTCTGTATGGTTGCTCCAAATAACGTTCATGAAATTAATTCTGTTCGGAGAAATAAGAAGCTAAATGACAGTCGTTTTTGATATTCAGGGATTGTATTCTGCTGAAGTGAAGCAAAGCGACAAATATTCTACAAGATCACAACTAAGTAGACATTGTGGAGAAAATAATGTATTTGCATAACCCAACACTGTTTTGAAGGTTCCCTTAGTGAACAGCCGTAGAACACTTTTCTCTCAAATAATCTCAAGAAAGAAGTCCATTTTTCAACAAGGATTCAAAGAATGTCAACATTCCAGTTAATGGGAAAGGATTGGCTCATTTATCTCTTATGCATCACGGATTTATTCAGTGGCATAAAAATTCTTAGCTAGTTTGATCTTTTTGCATAAAGAGGCAGTGCAGATGGACCTAAAGGTCAGTATTAGTTAAACTTGGTGCTGACTAAAAACCTATTTATTCAGATCTTTGCAGGGCGAAAACATTTATAAAATTTTGTCACTTAAACCCTGCATTAAAAAGTTATTTATCACGACTGCTGACACTACTAGTCTTCAGATACTGCGGTAATCCTCTTCATACACATGTTTTCAATAGTATGTAAGCTCTGGAAATCAAGTGCTCTTGTTCTTCAATACAGTAAAACCTATTAAAAACTTGTGTGATTATTGCATCGAATTTTAACATCTTGTGCTTTCCTTTTCTGCTAGCAATTTCTATCATCCCAACTGAGCCCAGTCAGCCTGAGAAAACTATCCAAATAGGTGACTGCGTCAAGCAATGATGGGCGTAGAAAGTATACTTCTTTGTGATTGAAGCAATGGTCTCCATTGATAGGGTATTTCGTTTTGATCCAACAAAACAGAATCTAACGAAATAATGCTTTTTCGTTTTTAAGTCTGTAGGCTATTTACTTGTAAATTAACATTTAGGGTATATCGAGTTTCCCACTTGTGTTAAGTGGTTGGTGTAAAAAAGTGGCATACACTAAACTGAAACCCAGCCGAATTAGACCGGTTTCGTGTTTTATCAGTTAGGTATTGAATTGTGGGCTGAGAATTGAGATCGGCAAACACTCCTGCTGCAATTGTTTTCCAGCAAATAAATCTTTTTGTGATTATTTTTCAAACAGGCAACAACTCATGTGTTCTGATGTAGTCAGCAACGCATCGATGTCATTCTGTTGGAACCAACTTGAGATCAACCTCTGCAACATTACTGAACTCACTAGGAGTTCCTTTGAGTGTTCATGCCGGGAAACACACTAATATAAATGTTATGTACGGAAGATGTCAGTTCATTCGTCATCTGCTAGTGAATCTATCCTGAATGGTTTATTCAGACGGTGAGCTCAGACGAACAGCCACTCGGAGCGCAAGACTGTACTTATAATTGGGCATTCCGATCATACTAATATACTATTCAACAACGGTGCACAATTTACCCGGTCGCATGACCAACTGGTTGAGTTAATATCAGTGTGCTGTGATGGTGAAGGATGAATTAACTGTGACCGTGAACAACAATTTTGAACAAGCATATCAAGTCAGTCATGACCATTGATATACCAACATTCCAGTAGTCTCAAACAACTGAGGAACAGCACCGACAACCTCGTAATTTATATAAACAAAGTTTGACTTGGTGTCCGGGTGGTTTCAACTGCATATCTACAAGGGAGGTGCGAGATCATTGCCGACCGGAGAAAAGTTAAACCTAAATCTGTATCAAACAACACAACTGGTGTGCCCTAGTCGGTTGCCCAACCGACTGCGCAGTTTCAGTTGCAATTTTCGCGCGTGAGAGGTAATGTTGTCTGTGTGCGAATGCACAAAGAATGTGTCCTTCTTGTAAACCATTGACACAAAAATAAAATTATTCAAAGAAATACAGATTTCGTTGACAGGTTTTAGTAGACCAAACAAGCAGTATAGTGTTACCGCAAACTGTTGACTGGTAAAAATACTTAGTGTCAGCATATCGCTGAATTTATTTCTCTCCAGTGCTACTTACTGTTAGTGTAACTTGATATGATTTTTAGCAAGACTGCTCAGAACAATTATAACAGCTGTTGAAACTCACACACCAGGAACAGTTTTCAACCTTCCAGTCTACAGTCAAACCAAAAAATCTGAGTAAGACATAGAGTCTACCAGTGTGCTGTACAGACAGACTACCAACTTCACGTGCAATATACTTGAGAAGAAGCAACTCATCCTCGGCACTAAGCTCTGAGTTAAAAAGTTGTCACTACTTTTTACTTCAACAGTAAACTTTTACTTCGTGGAAGCAGGATATTGACTACTTGATAACACAGACGTGGGTGGCTCATTCAGATTTATTTTGAGTGACACCCAAATCTTGTATCTGGAATGGTGGTTGAAATCAAAGATCTTAAACTTGGAATTTCGTCGTCGTTATTTGGGTGATATTTCGTCATTGGGTAGTAACGAGAATGAAAATTACTAGCCATCACTCTGTTTCCATCGGGCACGTTTTGATATGTTACTAACTGTTGAACGTGAAGATACTACACTGTTAAAACCAGCCTTCTGCAAGAACGAGTGAATTTATCAGTATTAACATTCTAACACTTTCGGTCCTGTTCCGTGTAAGGTATAGACCGTGAAAACGTTGGTCCATGGAACGTCGGCTTCACGCACTCCAGAAAGCAAGGAATCAGACTGCACGTTGTTGTCTGCTGATTTTGAAACTGTCATTTGACATGACAGTGCGGCATTGTAAACTCTGTGCCACTAGTCATATACTACTCTGTACGAAAAATACCAGTTTTCTGGCAGTTCTCCTCATTGAGGCTGAATTAAGCAGCACGTTCAAAAAACGCCTAATTTGTTCACTGCAGCATTTACTACAATGCCGGTTTACAATATTTCTCGGATTCTGACAACTTCGATTAATACATTAATGCCAACCACAGGCTTATCTAGGTCACACATACCAGTTCATATGTCGGTACTCGAAAACCAAAAACGACAGGGTGGATAGACAGTTGTTAGTGAACGGCTGAGTGTATTCGTTAATAGTTTGTAGACGTTAGTCTAAATTGTTTGAAGGCTGCGAAGTTAGTGTTTGCGCAATTCATTTTCACTGGTCAAATTTATAATGAAACCTCATATCTTTTATGCAATCAGCAACAGTTTGTTACTACGGCGGTTCCTCTAATCAACAAGCCAAATCGCACCTACAAAAGTCTATGCAAAACGATTGTTGGTGTGTTCTTGCCATGGTAGCCGGCTCTGGTCAAGTTAATTTATGCGTGAACGTTTGCTGGATGCTGTTCTCTGTGGGAGCCATTTCATCTTCTAGCCAACTGGATGATACTCAAGTTTTGCATCATAATCATCTTCTTGAAAATATGCAGCAAATATATCGGGCAAACCCATGTTACCAACTTGCCTCGTTATATTTGATAAGAACTCGTTCTGTGCTTGCCTGTTTGTTAAGGACCTGCTAAATTACCGTTTATCGATGCAGTACCAATCCGGAATTAAAGTGTCTCGTTCTGTATAAAAACATCTATATTTCATTGTGTAACTAGCGTTTCACTCCACAACTCGACAGTCTACGTACAACTGCGTGTGGATTGGTGACCAACATTATTGGGCGTTATTGTAAACTTTCATGGAAATATTGCTATTTGCCCTCTGACAGCACACCATTCAGGCTAGAGTACGCATTTCTGTTTTCAAAGAATGATTCTATCACTTGGATAACTGATCACATGACCTGTCAACTAGTAAAGTTGTTTACGTTTGATTGACCGGAGCAAACTTCTAACTTAAGGGAGAAGTAAAGAACGGTCCCTAGTTTTCCCGAGGAAAATACAGTTGTAATTTATCCTGAGTCACAGTTACCATGCCGTAATCATAAAAATGATGGGGTTTTGATTGATGATTTTGAAAGAGAGAAAAAATTAGACTAAATTGCCAGTAAGTTCATCCAAACTGAAGATGGTGGGGACGGGTGCATCTTGTGGATGAAAAAACGAATTCTAAGTGAGAATAACGTGTCATACACAAGAGCAGTACGGCTTATACTGCTTAGCTTGACGAGTGACCATATTGTATTTTTCAAGAACGTTAAATAAACAATCGCTTGTGAATAAACTTCTAAACTCCACAGAGGGGGGATAAACCATACACAGTCGCTAGCGGAACGGCGAATCAAGACAGCTGCTTGTGTAAACTTATTGGGGAATTTTCCTGTTATGTTAACTTCACCAGACATAGATCATACAAAGCCTTGTTCAGGTTTGCTGATATGAAAAATGGACAGAAGTTTGCGAACCTGTGGCAATCACTTTTCAAAGTATGGAGTTGATACGTGGACATTCAGAACTGAGTGCGCGGAATTGGCAACAAGTAGGGAGGAGCGAGTTGTTCCTGAAATTAAAAAGACGAATCTGGTTGTCTTTGGATAGATGATGAACTGGTTAAACTCATTTCCAGCTTTCTTATCCACACCACGGCCATAGGTCGACGCGGAACGCATTCGACCTTAACTGAAAGCTACAAAACATTGAGTGCGAATTCCGAAGTGAGAATTTGAGTATGAAGTAAAGGTCTATTGCTTAAGGTTATTATAACTGACGAAGCCAGATTAACTTTGTGATCTCATAGCTCACATTTTACAGTCCAGATAGCAAGTAGTCAATCATCTGTTAAGGACTTCGTACAGCTCGTTGTTCAAGGCGAATGAGACCTCGTACGTATATTTCGGGGTGATCAGGGAGAATATTGGAGAGGATTGGAATAACAAAGATGTCACATAACAGAAAGTCGGAAAACCGTGGAATCCCACTGTTACCCTGCGCTAGGAAAGCGAGATCTTGTAGCATACAGGACGATAACATCGAATCCCATCACATGAAAGTTGTTAACCTGTCTAAGACAAAATACCGAACTACCCAACCAGGTTGTTGCCTACGTGAAAATTCACCTAAAATTTTGAGTCTACCTCCGGTAAAGAGAACAGAGGATTCCGCTGGGTTACAATAGCTTCAGACACTTGTCGTAGATTCACAAGCTAACAATATATGCTGTTCATATTGGGGCCTACGTGTGATTAGAAAGGCAGCCAGTACTTCTATTCATAACAAACATGCCATAGAGTTGCCCCTACCTGTATGTTCTATGTGACCACCACCATAAGAGAAAAAACAAGTGTTTTTGTAATATTAGGTTAAATAACAAAGCGCAAAGGGTTTGATAACTAAATCCCGCTACAAAAGCCAATGTAGAATTGGGGCTCAACAACCTCATGGTAATAACTCCAAACAGTAGCACAATACATCATCTATTCACTTCAGTAAGAAAAACACCTAGTATTCGGAAGTACTAAAAGGCGTTGAAGATAACGCCTGCTTCTGCTTTCAAACCCTAAATGTTCCGATGACGCATTTAGTGGGGGCAAGTATTGTTCATACACGAAACAAACACTTGAACTGTCATTTGTCTATTCCGATTTGCTTTGGATCAACTGTTTGTTGTGTGCACAGAAATCTACTACCCTACCTAGCGTACTTGCGAAAGGATATCCTATCGGATCGAGACTTACGTAACAAAAAACACTATCTTCTAGACAGACGGTTTGAGGACAATCGTTAGGCACCGTTTTTGTCTGTTGGCTTTGTTCATTCAAGGACGCTGCCCGAAAAAGGCATAAAAATAGTGGCTATCATATTTTTCGGACTCAGCGTACAGAAAACTTTGTGCACACATGAGATAAACCAAGCTCCAGCTTTATCAGTCACTTAGTATCTGCAGCTAAACTATTGCTGACAATTAAAAACAAAAGCAGACGTCATAAATTTTTCTCCGACTTTCTGAATGAACCTCTATAAACACCGACAAATTATGGGAACCCGTGCTCGTCTGAATGAGACGCGTGCCGCTTAATTTCACACAGCCCTTTGTTGCTTAGTCAACCGTACATACCGTCTTGGTGGTCAATACAAGTGAAGTTGTCGTGACCTTTGGCTAGATGACCATTGGGTGGAAAAAACTTCACCATGCTTAACCATACTGGACAGTTGAATGTCTAACTAGGGGGTGGCTAGATGCCTGGTTAGTTATGTGAAGGGTTGTTTGCTTGAATAGTGAGCTGGTTAGCTAGTTGACCGACCTACTGTCAGATGATTAACAAGACCAATCGCAAATGCAGCTAAGTGCTGAAGTTCGTAGGCTTCATATGCTACTCACACCACTGACCTCACCTCAGTGACTCACCTACATACCCAGCAAGCAAATCGAGTATGTAAAAGATATCACAATTAGAACATGTGCTACCGCGTAGGATAGGTGACACTACTGGTAAAATAGCACCGCGAATGTCGCTGTTGGTTTCACTTTGTAAGTTGTTTGATGAACGTGAGGTTCAAATGATGGGGATTGCGTTGTTTGTCTAGCATCTAACTACGTTTATATTTTAAGTATGGTGGTGGATTTCGTAAGTTAGATGGGACCCAGTAGCGAAAAATCACAGCTTTGCCAGAATTCGAATCAGCGACAGAAACAGCATACCCATTGAGCTACGACTCTACACTAGGAGCTCAGAAATTTCACATGTGAGCTCAGTTACTCGTCCAGTCCTCTGTGCCATATGGAATCCATCAAATAATCCGGCGGAATGATTGTCCAAACGGGATTTCCCAACAGCACATAGTGGAATCTACCAACGTCACTAGTGAGCGCTTGGCGTTTCTCTCGCTAATCTGAATCCAACCTAAGACCTAATGTTTCTTAACTCGATCTTAACCAAATTCCGTTTATTAGAGTTTGGCTAGCCAAGTCTACTTGATTAATCTTTACATATCGATCAGCCTGGTAAACCGAAAAATCCAAGCTTAGCAAACATACGTACCACGTAAGTTATTTGGTTTAGCTGTGGTTGACCGTTCAGTTTGTTGAGTATTGTATTGGAAGGGAGAAGTGCATTGAAAACCCATAGTTATCATCATTAACGTCGGTGAAAGTATGAGCAATCTCACTGTTCTAGCACTAGTTGACTAGGCTCCTTCTAGACGCGGAGACTTCAACAATACTTCTTGAGCAACAGAGGTTCCATGGACGTTTGTAACACCAGGTTTCCAGTGACCAACGATTCACTGAATTGGTAAACAAAGCCAGTCAGACAGCTTGTCTTACGATCAGAGAAGTGGGAGAGATGTTGAGAGTTCGTTTTTAAAATCATGGGGTGGGTGTTTAGCTGTTAGAGGTTGTGGAGTTCCATTCACTCTTAGATGCGCCATACGTCTAACCGTAATAAACGACTAATTTAGGGTTTAGGTGTGAGCAAGCACAATCCAGTAAGCTACGATCAGGACTACTAAAAATTTTAAAGGTGTTTTACTGGTTGACCAAAAAAGGACACTTACTGCTAATAATAACGTATACCCTCAGTACTGTACAGTATCCACAAGAACGTCCTGTCTAACTCCTGGCAATCATATATGTTTGAGTTGAGTATCATTCTGAAATCTCAAACTGGTTGATTCGGACAGAACTTGTGCCAAGAATTTTCCGACATCGCAGTTGAGACGCTAACCATGTACAAATATACGGAAGTCAGCGTTGTCTTATTATCTTTAATCATAATGCCGAATGATACTAAAAACGAATTTATTTTGGACACGAAGTAGGCCGTCGACTGTAAGATGGATTCTGTTTTAAATGGTAAGCTCAAGCTTGATTGGTCCTCAAGACCCAAGAGATATAGCTTGGAGTCGGTCACCCGTCAGAAGAAGCAGACAATATAGATATTCTCTGTACGTTCATTCACTGCTGACAAAAAATGTCTTTGCAGATAATGTTAGTTTCGTTTGTGGCACAAGCAGTCAAATTAACGCTCAGTTAAACAGAACAGCTTCTACGTAAAATCAACACCATCCATTTGATTGTCATAACGTGTACTTCAACCTGAACGGCGAAGTCTGTGCAGACAAACTGATGCGATCACAACAAGGTCCCATGTAGGCAGATAATTTTTTAATGAATGAGATACGGAACATTGACAAACAATTCCAGCTCTAAAATTGTTTACTTTTGCCGCCCTCACGTGGATGATATCTTTGCCGTATTCAGAAAAGACAACGATCCACTTACTGCTATTCAGTTACACCTACCCGAAACCATTATCACTAGTGAGATACAACAAGAAAACTCGTTCCTATTTTTAGCTGTAAACATGAATCACGCAGAATTTTACAACGCTCTGTATACTGCAAAGCAATACCAAACAAAGATTATGCAGTGTTTCCATTAGACTGTGCTTAAGAACCAAGTCCTACTCTACTCTTTTTATTAATGAACTGGTAATGCGTTCAACGAATCTGAACTGTCGGCTTAGCTGTTATATCCTCACACTTGCGTGAGCTAAAGCTTATTGGTCAGTGAACTGTGCAGTTAATTCCCCATAATCCATAAAAAGCCTCACTAATCCACTACTATTTCAGGAGTGTATCGTGAGTGAATGACTCAGTGATGGCCATAATCAGTCTCTAAAAATAATTGCATTGGAATTGGCATTGCCCAGCATTTGGTGAACTTGAATGTGGAAAAGAACCTATCCATCCTTGAGAAATGCTTGCTTGTGTATTTGCTGTCCTATATTTGCAAAGAAGGACAAGTCGAACTGTTCGTAAAACGAGTCAAAGGGTTCGAACGGAAAGTGTGACTTAGAACAAGTTTAACAGATATCTTCCACAGCATACCAGTGGCATATCCTGAGGGTTTCTATGGTCTACAAAGTTCCATTCAATCTCTCACGTACACAACCGCTTGTTATTCTTTTTCATGCACAAAGTATTTATTCATTTTGTTCATTTTGTACTGTCACATCGAGAGACCGCACCTCTCGTTCTGTTACATACGTGCAAATTTTCTGCAATTGTGTTACGTAACTATGTGTTGCTGTCCAAACGTATTGGTGCAAATTAGACTCCTCCCAGATATTGCCCCGGCTTTTACATGTCCACAGATTTTGCAACTAAACTATTTAGAAAAGAAACATTACAATCGGACATTCCTCTTGTTTATTGGTTATCGGTGGCGCACGTCCTTGTCTTGACCGGAATTGGAACTCCCACTCATGTTTTCGTTCGTCAGAAATCTCACACTATACATGTCGAAATTATCGCTTGTAGACACTCAGCCTTTGTGTGCTGATGAATGTCATCTTGGTCATTTAAGTTTACTGAAATTTTTCACTCAGTATTCCTTTTTGTACTGCTTTGACTTCAAAGAAGGCATACGTATACGTAAAATATTTGAACTTCTCACAGTATTTCTGACGGATCCGAAGTATCAGAGGCAATCGTTTTGGTTAGTTTAACCCCATCGACTTAAATAGTTTGCATTTATACTGTCAGCTCTAAACAGAGTTAATGTTGGGGAGGTCTATCAAGATGGATAAATCACCCTGCTTCTTCCTAGGCTTGACATCCGCGGTGCTTTTATCTGTCAGAATTTAGTGTTTAAGTTTGCTGAGGAGATTCACGACATAATTGTCCGTTACTCAGTCATCCAAAAAATAATCAAGTACCAGTGAACTCGAACGCACTAATATTGCTGAAAAAATCTACGAAATCACAGTGAATATGAGATTTCAGGCTAGTGGGTCACAACAATATCTCTGACTTGTCTTTTTCTCTTTGTGAAAAGATGGTATGGAAAAATCGCGTTCGAAAATGTAAATGTCACGGTGTCAGTGGAGCTTGTTCAATGCGTACCTGCTGGCAGCGAGTAAATGAATTCCGTCGAGTTGGCATTCTGTTGAAAGCAGCATACGATGAAGCGGTCCGAGTAACTTACGAACCAAGACGTGATACACTTCGTCCGCTCAGTATAGACCGCTTCGAATCTCCAATACACAATTCATATTCGGTTGGGCGCGTACTGAACAGGCTGTCGATTAACCGGCAGGACAGATCACATGCTGGTGCAGGTCAGCTAACATGGTTATTGGCGAATGAAGGCAGACCTGGCATCACAGATTATCAATCAGTTCAACAAACCGATGAAAATCGTTGGCGAAAACGACGTTGGCCCAGGAGTGCCCTAGAAATGGGGCAATTGTCAAAAAGCAAAATGATCTATTTAGAGGAGTCGCCAAATTATTGTCGCTTTGATCCGACAATTGGTAAGTGGTTCACGCTATTTGAATTTTATTTTTAATAGTATTTATTCCCATATGTTTACACCTTTCATTCTGTTTACCGTTGCCAACTCGTCTAAGGAAGGAACATTTGTGAACGTATTATATATGATATATTTTTATATTGGATTTTTGTACTGTATATACTTGTGGATATTTTCACACGCACGTATATTGATGTGTTAACTGATTACGCCCATGCACTTGCAAATGACGCACGTAGCGTGTAACAGAAAGCTGCAATTAAGGCCACTGAGTTTGACACAATGTTCACGAGACACATCAATGGATGTTACGCAGGTGAGAAGCTGGCGCTCACCCGAATGAACGGGAATTACTTGACACAACCTAGTAGCTCGTCTCAGTTAGCATGGCAGTTCGGCGGAATAATTAATATATGAGTTCTACAGTTCACGTTTGGTCAACATACTTGGGATCGCTAAGTGGGTACCAGTTTTTTAAAGCAAAGCGGAATGGTGAAATGAAGCTTACTACAATATACAACAATCTAGGACTCGTAATATTTTATACGAGATGCACTTTAATGATGGGATGTTATTGTCAAGCGGCATATAAGCCGAAAAACGTACAACTCCACAAGTTACAAGTTTTATCTAGACTGAGCACTCAGAAGACGCGACCGAAATTTACATTCCCATAACCCCAGCCCGCCTCTAGTAAGTTGCACGTGGTCAACATAGGTTCATCTTTTTTAATGTACACTTGGAATTGGCGCAGATAGTTTTAAATTTGGAAACCTCTTTAAAAGTTTATTAATTGCACTGCTTCGGCTTCATATATAAGATTTGCTTTCAGAATATCTAAGCATAAACACGAAGTAATCGGCACGCATTTCCTGTTGTTCATTGATGTGCCATTTTGTGAAACCTTGTTTAGCTAGTGAAATAACCATTAACACTGTTTTGTAACATACTTGAAGTTCGACACTCTGTGTTCAGTTGGAGTCCGCTTGTCCTCACAGACAGATTTATCATCGTCTTTGTAAACTAATTAAATAAAATCCTAAAGTCGTCTTTTCCAACATGTGGACGATACACGGAATAAACAGGCGAGCGGCCTCACTTTCATGCATATACATTCATTATTTGTTACTAATCACGTTGGTAGTCTCATCTGATTGTTGACTATTTTTAAATATGAGGGTTTCTACTCCTATGGTTGAACAATCGAAAGCCTTTCTCCTGTCGTACCTAATAATACTGAGTCGGTTTTTGTTGATGAGTATTACCGTACTGACAGTCCGTCGCATGCTGTTGAAAATCTCGTACGTGCGTTCTTGTCTTGTTTGCCACCACGACCTCGAAAACGTCAATCTCAGACGCTGGAATCTCTTAATTTAGTATGGTTGCGAAGTCAGTCTACTAAAGCTTGATCACACGATTCATCGGACCAAGATTAACAGTCAGTCAGATTAGGACCAATTAACACGGATTCACCATTAAGCAGAGACAGTGTGAACATGGACAGTTTGATGATTTGGTCTTACGATCTTGCAAGCAAATGCTCTTTACTTGAGTTTTTCGAATCAAGCACTATAGTATAACCACAAAACACCAACTTACCTCTTCCAGTTGATTGGAACGGCAACCCGCCAACTGATTGAGATGGGATCACCCAGTAATGTTGTGAAGTTCGAACCATCAGGTCGTTCTTGAATTTTCACAAACGTGCCTTCTCCTTAAACTTGTCGGATTGCAACCGTGACCCATTATTCTCTGTTTAAGAATCAAATCGATCACCAGATGCTCCTGTTCTTGTCAATCATCATAGTGAGCTCCAAGACTTTATGATAAATCAGATGAATCAATGAAGGTCACCCGTAGGATAATGAAAAAACGTTTCACACGATGAATAATCCATAGTTACTAAAGGTCGCATAACAGACAAAATTCATTGATGGATGACAGCAACAAACTTCTGCGTTCACTCCGACCGAGTGCAACGCATTTCACAAAGACAGTTGATTCGCACGAACTGATAATTGCAGACTACCCTGACTAGGATCATTTTGTTGGTCCAATTACACATAGGGTACTGGGCTAAAGTTAGAGAAAATACTCTCAAAAACAAAGTGATGGCGGGGAATTTTCCGTAGCTAAACGGTTAATGTCTTTACTTGATTGATCTCTTGCCAGCATAAACAATACCGTTAGAACTACAATCAAATTACACGACAGAGACGGCAGAACAATCGGTTAAAGTTCCTAGGTTTCTTTGGGTAATTTCAGATGAGATAATTTGTATTGCATGCAAAAGACAACAATTCCCACCTTTCTGAACCTAAGCGATGTTTAGTAAATCGACTTAATCGTTTACAACAATCTCTGTCTAGTCTAACTTAGTCAAGTTCGCGAATGACGTCCTACCCACGTATACAAAGGACAATGCCATAAATTGATGACCAGCTGACAGATAATCAATCATGAATACACAGATTACAGTCACATAATCGATTTATCTTCCAACGGGTATGTCATGTTTGTGTAATACCTTGGCCAGAACATTTCCCTCACAGCGGTTAACTGTTGGTGACGAAAGCGTTGGAATTGAGTTTTATTCTCCGACCTCGTTTTATAAGTGACTCTACTGAGTGACCTGATCTATCATTCTACTTAGTTTGTACCCACTTCAGTAACTTTGTTCGTCGAATTAAATCTCACTGCATCCAGTGTCCGGTTGCACTGTGCCTCTCATTTTCAGGTGTCATTGATTACTCAATTCCTGTTTGTTTTAAACATCCTAAAACTACTGCTTTAGGCAATTTAAACCAGTTTTCATTCAAAAACAAAACACCTAGAACAATTGTTGAGGTTTTAGAAATTGTAGATCTTTAAAAATTTCAAGGGAATTTAATTTGCAGTGTTATTAATTACGGTTTTATTTTTCCTGCTCATTTATTTTTGAAAATGATGCACTCATTCAGGTCATTTGGGTATCGCTGGAAGACTATGCAATGCAACTACCAACGACGTGCCAAATTCGTGCAGTCGACTTTGTTGCGATCGAGGCTACGACATATTTGAGTTTGAAAGTGAACGCAAATGTGACTGCAAGTTCTTTTGGTAAGACTTACACGCTTTAACTGTACTTGAGCCTGTCAATCATTCTTGCAAAATGTTTGGGATAATCACCCATGGACTAACTCTAAGTAGGACTGACGAAAATATACTTGACCAGTTTTGCAATGGGCGTGCACAATATACTCCGAGAATTTTAAATATAGTTTGAACAGCAAGCAAAATCATTTCTCACAGTTTGTAGAGTTTTGACTGTGGTCCAGCCCATTCCCTCCATCGCACATTCTCTAGGGACCCAAACTGTGTCACTATAGTTGCAAACTTACCGTTCAGTTCGTAGACGTTACACTGTCCTTATTCAGTTGGGTTTGTTTACAGACATACTCGCACCTGTCGACAATCCACGAGGGAATTGATTTTGGTTGGTCATGCGCAAGACTGGCGTTTGCCTCAGCCGTTCGCTTTCATGATGATGGACAGCCCATTGCGGTTACCACAACCGGCTGTCTCCAAATGATTAGGTACCTTCACCTTGTCAGTGGTTTGGATAGAATTGATAAGGTCACATACCAGTTTCATCATTTATTGAAAATGGTGAAGCATAATGAATATTTAATAAAGATATCAGAACAGAGACACTTCAACCTTTCAATCAGTAAACGTGGTAAAGTAATGGGATTTTCATGCTCTCTTTGAGACAGAACTTGCCACTGAGATATTTGAAAGTGGCTGGCAAACAGTACGTTCACCAAACGTTTATATAAGCTGCCACCGGAGTCGACTTTGTTGAAATGTCACTCTGTCCAATTCTGGGTAAACGTGTGCCTAGTGGGACATATGTGAATCATGGAAATGGTAGGAACCACGGATTCACACTCAGTTACTGACGAAAAATTACGAGTCACTTTTACTCAACCCACGTTCCCTAGATGGTTTACTAATTATTCTTCAAACAATAATGTTATCAGAATTCCTGTATGCACTTTTGAGATAGATAAAAATAGACCACCGGTTTACCCTCGAAAATATGACAAAATTGTTGTTCATAACTAATTCTTTATCCTTGAAATTCAAAGTAGTTGGTTCCCCACAAGAACTATAGCAGAGTAATCAAAGCATCCAAATCGTACGTTATCTTCCGATCTAATAGTTTGTACAAGCTGAACGCGGGTACAAAACACTGCACTACAAAAGAGGTACAGACGGGAACTGACGCTCCGAAAAACACCACACCAGTGTTTTGGTTATTACGCCGTGATTTTCTGTCGTTTATGTCTCTGCAAAAAATGGTAACTACTGCGCTTCACCCGCGTTTAGCCACGATGTCACATGTAATCTGCTGGATGCATATATTATTTTACGATGTTATGAAATTAATCTGAAAAGAGATATTTTTACATGACAGTCTTACATACTGTTTTAATTCCCGTTGCAATTTCTTTAGCTGTTTTAACAGACTGTTTTATAAAACGATACTAGATGAATTTATCAGTTGAGCACAGCTGCTTTCTCATTGCCCGTGAAACCTCACTGTTCACGGTTACTGCCAAACTTGAAATTGAACGCGTCATAGAAACTGACTTCTTGAGTGTGGGTAGTAAAACCAGTTACTCGACGATGTAAACTCGGTCTTTTGATCCACCAAGCCAAGAGACGTTCTCGTCACTTGGACAGTCGCAAAAGTTAGTATCGTCCGACAGGACTGTTGGTCCGGAAGGAGGCTAACTTGCCTCTCACCAGTTTCGAGTGCCAGTATATAATCCGAGGTTTTGGGATTCAAAACCAGATTTTCGATCACTTGAACTTTGTTCTGAACCTACTACAAAAGTGTAAGGTTAGTTCCTCAAAAATGATTTTGCATAAGCACAAAATACCATACGTACAGACGGTCCGTGGTAACACATCATTCTTTAAATCTGTCATGTGAAGTTGTTCAACTGGCAAACCTCTGTGCTACATTAAAAAGCTACAATATGTAAGTCATGCTTAAGATATATCATTTCAGTTTTTTGATTCCATTATTACTGGTGTTCATCTTGAATCTGTTACAATATAATTCAATCTTAAGTAATACTGGTGTCCTAACACCAGTATGTACGACTGAGCGGACTATTTTTATTCTGTGGTCAAAGTCATTAAGTTGTATTCTACGTGCGAATAAAAGTTAAAATAAACTTGGTGATTTATTTTTTAAATGAAGGGCTTTTGTCGAATGAATTAGTGGGGCTGTAGGAAAACGTTGTGCAACTTTCCACTTGTACTTTCTGCATTGAAGTTGAATAGAAGTTTCTTTCAGCGGCAAGTGACTTGAATGTTATAAAAACTGTTAATTGTTGTCACCTTTTTTGAAATCAAGACAGGAAATTCAATATCCAACAAGGAAAAAGAAACAAAATTGATTTTTTAAAAATATTTTCAGTGCCTGAACAATGTAAAAGCTCACCAGTTTGATTATAAAGATGAAACTGTCTAAAAGGAACATCGCTTCAACGGAGTAGGATACTGTTTTTGGATACAATACGGACGAAATTTACAATTGTGTTAAGCTGAAACATGATAAATTTATTACATACAGTATATCCATGTCATGGCCTGGACTAGAACTCCAGCCACGCTTTCAGGAGGCAACCGTGTTGACCATTGCGCCACTGACCTCACATTAGTTGCGACCGAATTATCATATGTGAACACAACAACTTTTATCTGTGAATACTAACTGGAAAGTTTGTGGGAGTGCGACAGCTGCGATCAACTGTGGATGATTTTCAATGTGTAATAAGAAAATACATCCCTTATTACTTATCGATAATCAAAATATAATAATCAAAATTCCGTGAATTTGCCTATGAGAGAAGTCCTAGTTGACGGGTCATTGGTTGGAGTTAACAGACAATAACTGTGTCTCCATTTCGAGACGATCGGGCAACCTGATCAGTACTCACAAGCGAAAGTGGTTGAGTGTCTACATATGATAATTCGGTCGTGCCTAATGTGAGGTCAGTGGCGCAGTGCTAAACACGGTTGCCTCATGAACAGCATGTCCGTGGTTCAAGTCCCGACAGTGGCGATGATATGCACTACTGGCGAGCTCTAGTGAGAGCGAAATTTCTGTTTAGTGGTTCTTCTCGGAAGGAGCCGACTGGAACGTCTATGGAAATGCGACAGCTGTGAACAATTGCTGGTGATGTTCAACTTGAAATAAACCAAATCCCCGACTACCCGATGGTAGCATATAATATAGTATACATTATCCGGTTTTATTACCGAGGCTTTCGAAGGAGGGCTAGAATCTTTTTAATCAACAAGTCAAATTGAACACATAGTCGTGAAAAGTCACCGTTAGCAAGAAAGAACTTTATACTCTACTTTTGATGATCAATTCACGTCGAGTTGAAAGGGATCAGTCAAGACTGAAGGTTGTCAGCTATAGTTTATGGAGCCTAAAAGTTTTGTGGTTTTTTTTCAGAATGTGTGATCTGAGCTGCTACGAAACAGTAATCAAACAACAGACACGAATGTTTTCACCAAAGGGTACTGGCTAGATGTTAAACTGCCACAAACTTAAAACGTTTTGTGAGCACCGACATATTCAGTTCGACATTCTTTGAGAAGCTTATAAAAGGAATCGTCACAATGTTATTCCACATTTCATTGCGTCTTGTAAAACTTCGTAGATGGCTAGCTTTTTCAACTGACTAGTATGATAATATTCTGCTTTCCCTGTCTACAAAAAACTTGCGAGTTTGTAACTACTGCCTAACTGTCTGTCGGGCTTTTGTATTTGAAACTCCTTGTGTGTAAACTGAGTCGCCCACACAGATCAAACGATTAATTGTATTTCTCAGAGATTGATGGTTACAGTAATAACTTTGAGTGGTTAATAAACTTCGTGTCTTCGTTGTTGTAATAGTTCAGCAGAAGGACTGATGATGCATGGACTTCCTATTAAACATCTTAGCCGTTTTTATGCATGGCGAATGCGTTAAATAGTGTTAGAATACTCACTAGCGAGTTATGTTTTGATCACTTTTGCAAGACATCTTCAGATGCTATTGAGAAACCTATAATTCTCTCCGCGATTGCAGCAAGTTTGTCACACAGAAAGAGTGCAAATGCGCAACGGCAATATTAGGTTGGAGTGAAGCAGACTGAATAAGGTTGAACATAATGTAGTTGAACAAAAGTGGTTACAGAAGAAAGCAATCCTTGGAACATTCATTCTATAGTTATTAATTTAGAATATACCCTTTTGAATATGATGCTGTGTGTGTATATTACAACACAAACAACTAACCGCGCACACGTCGACACTTGAAAGGACTTAAGTCAAACTAGTGTAAACAAACTGGTGCACATATCACCCAGATGCCATATGTGTATGTGGGTGTGTGATTGGGGTGTGGATTACAGATATTTGATGATCATTAGATAAAGGTCACTGCAAAAAATATTTTAAGGAATCTCAACTAGAATTATGTTCTGTTTTATCTGAAAGAGAGCTGCCAATTCTAAAGATCATGTGTACACAACACTCAGTGAGCTTTCAGCTTTAGAGAAGTTTAAAGTGACACAATCAGTTTGATATTTCAGAAAATCGACCAATGAGGTAGTCGAATAAACCATTTCTAATTAATTTTTGCAAGGTTATTTTGAAATTTTTCTTCCTTTCTCATTCTGTGTATTCCACTAGGTGTTGTGAGGTTCGTTGCAAAATATGTCGGGAACGAACTGTTGAGTATCGCTGCAAACACTGATTCTACCGTGACGTACACCGGCATTTAGTAGCATTCTCTGGCAAAGTGGCATCAAATCTACATGTTACCATCTGTACAAGACAATCACAATTTATTAAGCTGTTTTCCCAAATCCGTGTTGACTCAAATACTCACGTTGTCACCACACGTTCTTAAATTCTAAGTCCTGTTTTGTCAAGTATGTTCAGTTCCCCCAAAATTCATTCGAGCTCACTTTGTGTATGATCGAGATACTTCGGACTGATGAAATGTGACTCCCACTCGTCCTTGGAATCGTCTCATGAATACCATTTTTCATAGAAGCTGCATATTTGTGTGTTTGACTATCACAGCTTCAGGTTCATTCTGTTTTCTCTTCCAGGAGTGACATCATTACATGACTTTTCTTCATGACCAACTATATATGTACTCCAAGACCAGTGCATCACCCAACATTTATATGATTAACTGTATCTCAAATGGTTCACATACATAAAATATACCAAGCACATCAAACGTTGTTGTTTACTGACTAACATCAGATGTCTGCATGTTGTGAGCACCATCAGATTTATCCTTCTGATAGCCAACTGCATAGGGAGCAATAGATTGTTGTGGGACGATTGGAAGCAAGAAGGTTTGTATGCATTCCATTTAATCAAGATCGGAACATTTTCACCTATAATCCTGTAGATACTCAATTAGTTCTAAGCGTATTTTAGAATTGTACTGGATAACTTACTGTTGTACATTAGTTAACCTATGGTGAAGGTAATAGAATTCAGTGCAAATTTTCGTTCCAAATTGTTTTGTCTACGACACGACCTGTTGAAAAAAAATAATGTGTTAGATGAAGCTGTTAATATGTAAGACGCCACTCCCTCAAGTAACCATATAAATATTCATCTGTATAATCTTTCTTCTACGTTCTCAAACTGTTACAGATCTCGAAGTAGAAGAAGGATAGCAAACTTGACATAGCTCCTCCCGTTTGTCTTCAAATATTGCGTTAGATGATAGATAGCTTCATTACGTGGAAATACTGATTCGGATTAACCTGTTGCTGCTTTACTCGACGTTCAAGTCTGCATGCAGGATTATTCTGAAACTATCACAGTTAGTCCAGTTTGATTGCGATAATGGTAGGACGCTATTCCTCTTAATGTCGAAGTAGTCCCAAGGAGGAAAATGCGTAGCAAAAAGCGTAGTCTTTTACCCGTCAGTTTCCACACGATAGATACAGAAATGTTGACTCAAGGACGATTGAGTTGTCTACAGTACCTCTTAGCCTATAAATCCAGGTACTGTGATGCAGTACCATCTACCACAACGGTGGTAGAATACAGCAGCTTCAGTGTTTGAAAAAATGTTTCAAAAACAAATTCCAAAAACCTATACATTTGTCACGCTCGGTATGAACACGTTTGAACCTTAAGGTCAGCTTGCACGCGTCATCAGAGTCTACCCTAACGAAAGTCGATCACATAGGCTTAAATTACACCAAAGGTCCTACGTTCCTTTGAGGTCGTGACTATCCTACGTTGAGTCTGCGTAAGCTTGTCGAAAATAGTATCTTTTTCCGGCAGACGCGTTTTCTTCCACGAGAACAACGGACTGAGTAGATGCTATCTGAGTTAGCAATAGGAGGATAAAGGTTTGTAAGTATATTAGAAGCGAATGTCATTATTGGTTGTACAGCATGAAGTATGATCTTTGGGATCACGTCAGGCTTCTCAGTCAGCAATAATTTGCCACTGCTCCGTTGTACGGAAGATCCACGAAAAACATTATTTTTGCTTAGAGAAATCCGCGCTCCCTCATTGCTGACCGTTACATACAGCATCCTACAAAGTTATCTGGACATTTATTGGTGTGAAATGTTTGTAACTGTCATGTATACAAAGTGTTGAAACTGCAATAGCTGAGCCTCTAAGTAGATATTTTCATTTTTATCAGCGTGAATCTGTAAATGATGCGCTCCAAGCTAAATTTATCCACATAGACCAAGGAATAGTTTTTCCTAAAAGAGTGCCTTCGTCAAGTTTAGCTCTATTTTCGTCATGTAATTGTTTCACTTTTCAGCTTTTGTAAAGACAGAAACTTTAAACGTCTAGAAACAGTAGATTCCAGTTCGCCGACGCATTTTGTTCAACCCATTGTTAAGATAGCAATATCGCATTAGGTTAAACTGCCCCGAAGTTAGCCAACAGAAAAAATTTTACTTGTCTATTTTAGACATGGACTTCCGCCGCATGATCATTTTGGTACATGTTTAATTCTCCTTCACAACGCAACAAAAGTGTTTTAAAACTATCTCTTCGAAATTATGTAAGTTAAGAAACAACTGTTTGCGTTATACTTGAACGTTATCGACGACGAAAAGGAACAAATTATAAAAATGGTCTCATCTTGTCAGAAACATACAACTTACAAGTAACAACACATGTGCTACTGGGATACTGTGTCTATTGAAACATATAAACGACTTATGAACTAATAGGCGGTATAACCAAACGATCTTCTGTCACATCATTTAATACTGGAAATCAAAATCTTAATTGTAGGTAATCCTTTTTTGGGTTCCGTTTGAATATTTATCCATATGTTGAAGTCAACAGGCAAATTCACAGACCAACTACTCGGTCCGACAAGGTCAACAGAAAAAATAAACCGACAGCCTGTCAACAAGACAATGTATTACACAGTTGGACTACTGAGATATTACCAAATATGTTTGTTTTGTCTGAAAGCTGATGAATCGAATGTTGACCAGAACAGTGATCGAACAAATCTAAAACACACACAGTTGACTTACAATGGACACGGAATCAAACATGTGGGAAAGTTAAGCACTAGGAAGTAAAAAAACAGCATACCATTTCACCAGAACTTTGGCGTTTCCACTGATCCATATAATTGCACTGACCGATAGAACTGAATAAATGAAAACGCCAACAAATTTCGTGTGTATGCTGGTATACATTGCGTAGACTTAAATTCCTGATAAATAACTGACAATACAGTCTAGTGAAAGTCGAGAAAAGCTAGAAGTGAAATTTCATGCTGAGCACTCTCTTGTTTGCTTCAGATATTAACGATATGTCAAGTGCAGTCAGGCAATCAGTACTAAGCTGCTACAATAATAAAAACAGGATAGGCTGACCAAAGTCTTCCGGATCAAAACTCGCTTATCATTTAGTCTGCAAAATACAACCCATCTAGTCACCTTGATAAATTGAGATCATACACCCCAGCCATTAAACTTATACGGTAACGTATCTGGTGGATCAAGCACTTAAGGTTGTTACATTTGAAAATATCTAAGAATACTTTCAACAGACAAACTAGGACTGCTTGCGGATTGTGCAATTATGACAAAGAAAATACAAATGCTTATGAACCAATTAGACGAACTTTTGGTCGATTGTACACTCATGCATCCTTCACAATTTAAAACTTCACTATATATCTTCACAGGGGAACCGCTAAACAATCAACTGAAAAGTGTTCTCTTGACATTGAATTTTAACTGGGCAAGCCGATTTGTAAGTAACACTTCCCTTTTTTTGGAGCCTGACATTATTGAAACACACTGTTTGCCTATGTGATCCCGGGTAACTCGGTCGAGATGTTTAGAACTCTGCTCAGCCGAAACATACGCAAGGTTTGACCGGTCGGACATCTTCCAGTCAATCCATATCATTCAGTTTATTGAATACGTTAGTTTGTATATGTATGCCTAAACTAAGTCGTTTGTGGTTGTGTGTTTATCAGCTGCAGTAGTACACTATCCCAATCACTTGACATGTTGCACGCCGGTCTTTTCTTCCTTAACTAACTCCCTTTTCATTTGCAATCGGCCATATTGCATCTAAGAGCCATTCAACTGACATAATTCGACGGTAAACACAGACAGCAATGTGTGAAGCTGTGAGCTTTCTCCCTAGTAGAACGGTTATTATCACATCAAAGGAGTTTAATTAAAAGACTTTGGCTTGTTAATGACAACCCATCAGTAGCTGATACTTTTGTTGAGACAGGGGTTCACATCTCACCTCTCTTGTTTTCAAACTTCATGAATTGATTGTCAATTTAGCATCCGAATTAAGTGTTCCCCTGTAAATTAAATGAAATTTGCAAGTCAGGTTTATTTGATGAAAGTATCTATTTTCTTATCGCCCATCTTGATAATGAAGCAAGTCTTTGCAAACGTAGACCTCGAAGTACCTCCGTATATTTAATAGTTGAATGAAATTCCGGGACTTATACTATTTCAAACTGAACATACCAAAATACTACAATCGGTCAAGCAGGTAAGGATTTTCATCATTCGGATCGTCGGTTCGACTTTAGTTCATACCACATTCATTGACAGAATTTCGAGGATGCAGATTATTTCAAAATGAGAACTACTCACGTCCGATTGCAGCCTTCAAATCCAGTTAAGACTTTCGGCTAGCGAACGTCGAACGTCTCACGTTTTCCATATTTATGATTTCGAGTTGTCAACAGCACCAGGTTCGTTGTGTTAGCTGACGAAACTAATAGTCACCCTTGTTTAATATGTGCATATGCCTGTATAGGTTGAAGACTATTCACACTATCTTATAGACACAGTCTGTTTGGACTTTCTAACCGACTCCTACTAAGAAAGAATTTCCCTCTTCACAAGTCTGTTTTAACCAGTCGTTTAAGATTGAGGATTCAATTGTTTGCGGCTAATGTTAGGCCACTGAATTAGTGAACAGCACAATCATGTAGGTATGATATAATATCTTGACTGGTGTAAACACGTGTACTATTGATGGGGTTTAACGAAACAACGACACGGGTCTGACAGCCGAATAGGTCGATTGGGTGCAACATCTATAAATATCAGCGCTACCACAAGTGCGGTATTAGTGCACAATGAAGGTGAACTGTCAGAGAGGCATCAGTAGAGGAATAATCTCTAGTTCGCTTACACAAAAATGGAGACGGGTAGAATAGAAATCACAAAACTCCCGTGGCTGAGATCACACCGTCGCTGTGAAAATGCATGCAACTTACAAACAAACAGCCGAGTTGTAACTGAAAGTAGAATAACGACAGCGAGAAGAATTCCATAATGCCTTTATTGCCAAAAATCGTTACTTACCAGACAAACTGGTCGGCCGAAACAATGCTAGTGTTCATGTCATTAGATGGGATTAGCCACGAGATCCGTCACTGTTTTCACCAGATCAAGTCGAATCAAATGACCCAGAAAGTGCGGGCTATTTGCTTTCCAAAATTTATCATAGTCTGTTCTAAATTCTTTTGTTGTATCAATATGTGACTATTCAGTAAGTTGTCTGAGAAACCCGTTGAGAGTGTACGGCGCGGTAGTCAACAAGATGACATAATTAGTACGTGGGGTAACCATTTAAACCTATGCATACGTAGGCTTAGGTGAACGGATTGGATTGATTTTTGTTATCAAAAACTCGCCCTTTTGAACTTTGGCTTCCGGGCTGTTGATGTCTTCCGATACGTTCAACTGAACGCAACCACCAATGTTCAAAACGTCAATCCATCCATTTTTTAAAATCATATCTTTAAACAACAAAATTTGTAACGCTAAGAAAAGATTTCCACATTTGTGGTGGCATAAAAATTTGAGAAGTTTAAGACTTAAAGAACATTATTTTGGCGCCAAAGACATCTCGGTTCGTAGAATTATGTCTTAGTCAGCGTCTATTCTCATGTTCCAAACTTCCAATATTTAAGGTCAAGTTTCCTAGGTGTACAAACTAATCAAAAATCTTCTGAACTTCAACACCAAGTCTGCGCTTTGAGATAACCGATGTATATTTCGATCAAATCAGTTTCTTCATCTTTTACCTAAAGTACGTGTATACTGTAATGCAGATGAATTTTAATTGTTGGATGCTATATGATGGCAGGGTGTTCACTTGATCAATAAGCTACAGATCCTGGTCTTCCGGACGATTGGAATAAACTTATCGGACGAATTCGTTTGTTGCGATAAACGTGAAACGTTTGTTTGTGAAAGTGAGCTGTAAAAAAGCAAGAGTACTCAGTGCATGATTAAGAAGAGGTTGACAATCTGACGTTATCGGATGGTATTGTGTCTCACCACAATGCAGTGTCTGTATTACGCTGTATCTACATAGCATCAAGGTTGGATTGCCAATTAACTTGACAGTCACAAGGTTATCGTACATCTTAAACTTCTGTCGTCAACTGAATTGTCGTGAAAGATGGTCTGGAAGAATATGACCGTTAATCTGTAAAATTTCAGTGAAAAACGTCTGCATCATTATAACGGGGTTAGATGATTGTGTGTTAGTCACGTAACTATCGCTGCGAATAGCCAAAATTACCATACAGTACAAAACCACTAGGAGATGATAATGTCATTTCAGTTCAATGGTCAGTCTTGTTTGAGGTGTGCTTTTGATATGTAGGTATCAGATGACGTGAATTTGTAGCTTAGATCAACTAATGTCCACTTAGATATACGGAACTTGTGCACGTTAGTTCGTCAGACGTTCGTGAATGTAACAAGTGCGCAGCTGGCCAAAAATGTTCTCACATATAAAACTATGATCATCGATTGTTGGATGTTCGTTGATCCGTTCACCTCAGTTTAACTTAGGAGAGTCTTCCGAACAAAATAAGCAATGATTAACTAAGAGTTGTGGGAGGTCGGGTTGACGATTCATGTGTTTGGTTTTTGTCAAGCACAACAGCTGAGCTGTAAACGTTTCACTACCAAACCAGTTGACGTCATCTGAGCATATAAGTTTGGGCCTATGGCTATAGCAGAATATCTGTGACTCCTGAGTTTCATGAAGGCGGTAGAAAAAACAGTGTACGAATTCATTTAATAGGTTGGTTGACTAGTTGGTTAGTGACTGGTTCCATTGACAACCTGTGTTCTTCTGTATGTTACGTTGTTTATTTCTGCCGATCGTATTACTATGCACCAAAATACTTTGATATACGTTAACGTACGGGTTCATATATATAGACGGCGCAACACTTTTGAGGGCATACTGAACACTTATGTCAGTGTGACGTTTGAACAGTAAATCCTTTGGAGTTCAAAGCGGATTGAAACCTAAGGAATGAACAGCTTTTCAATATTTCAATCCTCTCGAAGAGTTGATATCCAGTACAAGGGACCGGACCAATTAGAGCATCATCAAGGCTTTGTTTTACGGTGCCTTGCAAAGCCAGATTACTATTGCACCGGAAGAGCCTGAGATCACAGCCAACCATTCAAGTTTTGACTCGCAGATCTGCGCATGAATATACTCTTCTACTCCACCCGTTACGTCCGTTGTCGCTTCTGAATATAAGCAGAGGTCTTATGAGAGGTCGTTTATCTTCTCGAGGATGTTATCCGAATGTAGACTTTTGCAGGAGTGACAGTAATCAACACACCAACCAGTGTCCTAAAATGTTTTCGATAAATTCGTCTCACATCTGTAGTCAATTACTCGTTTTGCATGTTAGGTAGGTCATTTACCTCGGACCCGGTGGAGTCTGTTGCTAGATGCGAATGTAAACTGCATTTACTGGAGTTGTCTAACTGCTCAGAATTCCCCAGACTCTTGGAGGGTAACAATGTTTTATAAGATGGGACAGCAGAAGTAATATATATTTATTATTGGAACAGACAACTAAAATCATATAGTTTTCTTGAATCGACTTTTCATTTTGATATTTAAACGTTTCCTTATTACTCAGTATTGTCTGAACCTTACAGAAATTAAGTCTACATAATTCTCTTAATAATTCCTGACTTTGGTTAGTGTGTCTGTCGCTACAGTGCTGGTAACTGTGCATCTGTATACTTGAAAACTCAGCTGCTTGACTTGACTTCATTTATCAAAGCAATTCTACGAAGGGTAGGTCATTTTTAATTGAAAATTTGAAAACTGACAGCTGGTGATATTTTACTGACTAACATTCGAACTTTTTCAAGCAAGGTCTGCTGTTCCATTTGGCTATTTCATGTGAAACGTTAACAGTGCTACACAGTTATTTGGTACTTGGTGGCATAATGCAATTCGTGCTTCACGTTAACTGAAGTGGCATTTTCATTCCTTCATCCTGAACAAAAGGTCTAATCTCTAGCCGAACCGCTTTGTTGCAGAAAATTACGCAGCCATTTTAAGAGTTCTTGTGCCGCCGTCTATCTGTATTAAATTACAGGTGGTTTCATATTAAATTTTGCCACTTATTGTAAATGACCTTCGATTTTTAGTTGAAGTTAAAACCATTCATGTACGTTGAGTTTTGCCGCCAGAAATTTGGTGGGTTGTTTAAATGGAATAGTATATCTTCAACTCAGAATAAAAGATGGTCAGTATGATAGAAACTGACAAACCAAATATGATAGCAATGGTCATCTTGGCTAAAATTACTTCTCTCATAGGTTATCCCAGTGAGGTCTCCAACACGCTACTGATTCCATTGTAAACATTAGAGGTGAATTTCAAATTTTTTTATTTTATTTGTGAACATGCTAAAGAAAAGTCAAAATGGTTTGCGATTTTCCGTGGATTGTTGAAAAATTGGCACACCTATGATTAACTTATGTAACGTCTTCATGTGCTGCCGGTGAGCAATTAAATATATCACACATTATTTGTGAAACTTCGAGTGAGACTAGACATTTTTAAGTTGACAACTTCAAAAAGACCAAATTACAGAAAATTTGGACTTTGGGTGGATTCCAATCATTGATGGAAGCAATATATCTGGACGAAACTTCTCTGTCAGCAAGAATACAGTTTCATTGTTCACTGGTGGCGTTCATAGGTTCCAGCGTTCATTGACTGAGAAATTCTTACTGCTTAGTCATTCTCCTAAATCGTTTGGTGGGTTCGATAAAAACCTTGGTCTGGGTGAGCAGTTGGCGTTGAGTATGAGGCTTCTGATCTTCCGGTGTAGCTACGTAACACAGTTGATCAACACTTGTCCCCTCTGTGCATAATGTTCCTGATGATGGTCCAAATCCTTCTGAACTTCGGAATTTTTGCAGTTAAGTCGCTTCTAAATCCACCGAACTACTTACCAGTAAAGCGTCAACTGACAAAAAGTTTAGTTATTCGTAAGTTTCATCGGACACCCATAATAGCAGTGAGCATCCGATGGTTTAACCATCTAGACTGGCATCTAAAAAGCAACAACCCTATTTCAGAAGTTACTGACTTTTGGCTCATATTGATCTTCAGAAATGTTTTACTCTTACTGATTCACGCAAAGTTTGAGCAGGGGTCCAAAATTATCCAGAAATACCACTTATTTTTGGATTAACTCTGACAGAGAGCTTCGAAATTCAAGAAAAATTGTGCAATTCGTTTCGTAACACTAGCTGTGTTGAATAAACCAGATGTCGAGCGAGTAGGCGTCATTTTGGAAGAAAAGCTAACTCAATTGTTATGAAGAATTAAAATATCGAATTAAGGTAGTTACTTGCAATTGAGAAAAAGGAAAACAAAATATTGTGCCAATTATTTGTAGACAGGGTATGTAGTTGATTCATCCGTCACGCCTCTGTTAATGTACTTGATCATTCAGACCAGAGACTTTCGTCCAACTGTTCTTCTGAGTTTGTCATAGTGCCGTATACTTGGCGCACATTATAGTCTGATTGTGCAAAATGGCAAATATTTTGACTTGTTAGTATGTCCACCTGGGCGTACGTTTAAAAATGTATGTACTGATGGAGGCATTTTTGTACAACCAAGACTTATTGATTATGTGAGGCGGAATGTTACTATTGTGTTCAGCAAAGCCTGTATAAGAAGAATGAAACTGCCAGCTACAAGCTTGGTTGAGGTAGGTGTATAATAATTGTATACTTCAATATTTCTCAAAGGTCATTAGGGACTGCGTAGTTTGAGGTCTGGTGACATGTTACACAGTGTTTAGTGAGTTGTGTATTGAACGTACAATGTACATGTGTACATTTGAATAAAAACGTTACCGTTCAGGTTGTTATGTTCCACTACAAAAAATAACACATTCATGCGTTTCCTTATTCCTGTTTTAGATTTATTTAAAAAAACGGAATAATCTTCAGAAAACTGCAAAACGTTCTCGGTGTTTCTTGCTGAATTAAAACTTCGTTTCTAGCAACACGTGTCTACGGTTCAAGCTAATCAGTTTTACCTGCAGAAAACTTTCCACGTTATTCCGTAAAATATATATTACTATCAGGCTCCCAAGAAAACTGTCGTTATTAGAAACATTGTCTATTGCAGATAATCTTTGGGCTTGGGATTTGATATTCTTCCGACTGTCGGCATAAGCTTCGGGGTGACAGCTGATATTCACAATGCGAGGAAATGTTGATTTTCAGGTCCTCGTAATTATAGCCAAACCGGCCTGAATTAGCCCGTACTTGCGCATATTTTTAATGAGGTGTTACTTGTCTGTGTCTAACTGATACACATATTCTTTGAGGCATACCGGTGGAGCTAAATAGCACTAAACAAACTGTGTTGTAGTTTTGCAAGTACAAGTAACGTCTACGTGTTTATTTTAATATATGGTGGATCAAAGACGAACATAAATTACATTGCGATCAATATGCTTTTAGGCTATTAACCCATGTTCAATTGTCAAGAGAGATTTGGGTTTTCCAGTGTGTACGAAAAGTTTAACGGCGAAATCCATGAAATAAGGTTATATGAACCAAAGCAGTAGAAGCATTTACAAACAAACTAAAGCCATAACCGAAACATTAAGGACCGCTTTATAACATTAGTGGGAAGTCAACTATATGAAGTGGGTTAGCTCAATATTCTTCAACAGATGATGGCCTTTGTCATAAGATTATAAACCTAAATTAGAAAACCTGCCAAACTTATGATCAGAAATATAACTTCAATGCTGACCGCAGACAATGGTGGATTTCACCGTTCAGTAATCGATAAATCTTTATAGGACAGTCAATCTCATGGACCATCTGATGAAGTCTATGTAGAACAGTAGGCCAGGTGAGTGAATGAATCTAGCTATGAAGTATCTGAGCTTCCGGCGTGGCCTCATAGCTCACCTGGTAGAGCACATTCTACATCTAGGTATGTTTTTATAGCCGGTTCGAATCCAGCCGGCCTTAAATCTTCACAGTTGGGTCTACTAGACACAGGAAATCATTGTCCAATAAAAAACAGAGTAAACAATTTGGCCCTTGAAATAATGTACCTTACAACCTGTATGAACCACAAGTTATAGCGATAAGCAAAATCCAGTTAACAACTCTAATTTCTGGATATGTGAAATACGAAATTTCATCATCCGATAGGTTTGGCTTTAACTATAGGTTGGTTGGTTTTGGTTGAAATTTTAATTTAATTTGACATCATATCTCATATACAATGATGATGTCCTGTGAGGCTGCAGCGTAGATTTTCTCAATACGGTGGACAGTAAAATGACAGTAGAAAAAATGCCGAACAAGTCTTGCAAAGGTGTAATCTCTCTGGTTGTTTCTTCTTGAGCTATTGGCGAAACAAAACGTTCGGTAAGTAAAACATACAGTGAATGACCAAAGAGAATAATAAGTCACCTTTGCGAAAATAAACGCCTTCTGGCAACCCGAAAATCGTTCTGTGTAAGAAAATGGACTACAGGAAAGTAGATTACGGATTGCATTTCCTCTACAAGGGAATCACTGGTGTTTTATGGTGCTGACATAGTAGTATGCCCAGCAAAGTGCTGTGGGCTTATTTCTATCCGTAATTTAATGCGATCTCACAGTCTATTCTCGTGACTGTGGTATTCTTTGTGTAGGTCATCGCATACATGTAACAGATACAAATAAATAGTGTAGTAGCAACTTCAAGTGGATGGATGAATTACCAGTCTCTAGTATCAAAAGACATGTCTTTCCTTTGTTAAGATTAAGCGGGATTGAATGAATTTCGTTCGTTGAGGCTCGTTCACATTCTGAATGTGAATCACCCGTGTTTCTCAAACTCCATCCCGAGATCTCATCAAACCTTCTAAACTGGCTGAATGTAATTCGGAAATAAGTTTGTCTAAGTGCATCCTATGTAAGGAAAAACGGTGTGTCCATTCTAGATGTGATAATGTGTTTTTGCTTGACTGGTGGTCGAAATGACGTGAATTTGGATTGGCAGATTTGTTTCACAGAGGTTAAAACTGGCCCACCCCAAGTAAAATTCATCAGTTGACGTAATAAGTTTTATGTGTTCACTGTAGAGGCTACCCGACTGGTCTGTCAAGATCAAGTTTTTGTGTAAGTTGGACCGCCTCTTTCCAATCTGTCTGTCTTTGAATAACGAACCATATGAAAAAAAAATTGAAGTAGAGAGTAGCATGGTAAGTGATAATTCACATTTAACCTACATCAGAGGGTAAATATTCGGTCATTCAATGTGTATATCAAAGCAAACAGCATCAATTTCCTGTCCTATCATATATCACTACCTTTTTACAAATGACTTTTTAGTCAGGTCATAAGCAATCGTTTGGATTAGGTCAATCCGGCCTCCTTGGGGAGAACTCACATATCTGTTCCAAAGAATACTTTATATGCAATCGGATAGTTTAAACAATGTTTGCTTCTGCATTGTAAAAGTGCTGTGGGCGCTTTCATTAATCCTATTAGGCGGATACATGATGTCATATCAACATTCATACAGTATAGTAAAGTTCGTGTCTGCTAACCCATCACCCCTCTTGTTTCTCTTGTGATCGGAAGCCACTGATTGTTTTAAGTCTGTATCATTGTGAATATGTCGATGCCGCCTAGCATCAAAATAATTGTGGCGTTTCGCTTCTCTGTCTACTCTCCACTCAGGCTGCGTAAAATTTAAACAGATTGAAAGCAGCGCTGCTGTCTGTCAGCATGTTTTGATTCACACAAACAATATTTCATTAAACGATGTTGGAAATGGTTAGCGGAAAGTTACACCTACTTTTATGACCACAATAGATTATGAGTAATATCGTCCAGTATTATTTTGTCCTTTGCAGGCTTACAAATTAGCACAGTTATTCAAAGTTTATGGGTTGTCTTTGTGCTATAAAATAAGATATAGACAATAATGTCCGCTATATGCTCCATTCAGTACGCGTGCATTGCAGCTCACCTACTTCCATAATCTTATCTATGACTACTGTGTACGTTAGCTCTGTACTATATCAGAAAGTCGCAGTAATCAGCTATCTAAAATCGATAAAACTAAGTAAACAAACAAAACAAACCAAAGACACAATACAACGGTGGTCACAGTGTATATGATTATGTGAGTAAATATGAGTATCGGTGAAGTCAATTAACCGAACTGTGATTTAACAGAGAGTCAACATTTTTGAGGATATTTACGAACAATAAGAGGACGTAGATTTAATTGTTCCAAGGTGAACAGCACTTAAATCTAATCTGAGCTTTTGATACCCTGTAAATTCGTAGGAAAACCTGTTTCAAACTGAAGCCTTTGTTAAAGTCCTAACTTTGGTACCAGTGGTCGTGAGACGGGCTTGTTAAGCACTAGTCTCATAATTCATTTTCAACAACTTGGGTGAGAAGTTTTGATAATGTGATTATCAATTAGAGTTAATGGAGCGGTTACTGCATCTCCTTTCGAACTGATCGGGTGGTTTAAGGGATACTTACTGCGTGTTGTGGCCAAACGTTTAGGTACATAAATCTCATCATGCTCACGGCGAAGTTTTCTTAGTGAGAATGAGGCCACCTGCTTTACAAACACGAGGACAGGAATTCAACTTTCTGTTCCAAAGTTGATATGTGTTAATGGTTGTCTTTAATCCATTCTTTCATTTTGCGATAACTAATTCGTAGTAGAAAAGAATTGCATTATTGATGAGCCTTAGCAAAGATGAATCTTGAAGCTGATGTTTTCCAATGGACTTGGCTAAAAATCTATTGGACTACGAAAGCTGTGGTAAATTTGGAGTGGTGTTTACACTACAGCTGAGTTGCAGTTAATCATTTGATATTGTATCCAGATGTAATACATCTGAGCTCACAACACCTGTTGGCACATATGCCAAACTATCATAGGTGGTACACCGCCATCAAAACAAGAAGAAGAGCGCACACCAAACGCAATCGCATTTTCATGGCTATTGAGTTGACAGCTGCCATAAGTCAAGCTAACGAGTATCTTAATTATGACCCCCTCTTTAAGAAATACGCAAAATAGTATTTTTGATACTGGATACCTCATCCTCGCAGCAGATTACATTGGTTCTTTTCGTATCAGAACAGTTTGCGAATCTTCACATTTTACAATACCTGTACACTCCTCGCTGGATGACTTAATTCTGAAAAGTGAAAATTCACGATTGTTTTATCGCTCACTGACGCAGATGGTCTTACCGCAAGTATGCATGCAATCAATGTTAGCATTATGGAACAATAACAGAACTGATAAAATTTCTATTCTGAGTCATTAAAAAGGGAATGAATTTAAGCGGACAGGCTGCTAGTCTTAATGATCAAGTAAGTGGGACGGCCATACGTTCTCATGAAACTATCCGATGGGTAGTTACAATAAATATTAAAAAGTGTGTTGACCAACAAAAACAAAATAGGACAAAAGCTGCCGAAAGCAACTTCGAGGAAACAAAAGTTGGAGACCTTGAAACCTGAAGTAGGTCCGCATCTTTCACACCATTTGTTAGCAAAAACTCCGTAAGATCACGAGCATACAGGAATCGTGAAGTGCAATAATGCTTGTTCCAGATGAAGATGTTTGCAGTTTAACTGCGTGTGATCCAGAGTTTCTCAGCGTTCCAATAAGAATCTGGCTAACAGACCGACATATGTTAAAATGTTGAAGTTACTCTAAACCTTTATGAACCAAACAGCGTGATAATCCACATTCCAGACTACTCCAAAACCATGAGGTTGAAGGTGTAGTACGTATTTTTATTGAACGAGAGCATTTTTCGCCCAAAATGCTTCCTCACTGCAAGACACATGACAAAATGATACCCTCAATCAACGTTAATTTACCGAATGTCTTCTACAAACCGTCAACATTATAAAGACATGTAATGAGGGGTTAGTTTAACTAATGAAAGGGATAGATCGTTTCACATTAACATTCAGTTAAATCTTTTTGTCGGATAGTTTTTTGAGGCGAGGTCCCATTACGGAAAGTATATAAACGGAAGCTAAGGCGTCCCAGGACCTCTTGAGCCGTGACCCGACCGTTGACGAACTGATAAAGTCTGGGGGTTTCCAGTGACAACACGACAGCACTATTCTCTTAGTTTCATCTTGGAGATATGTGTGTGTGTGTGGAGTGGAGTGTCAGCTTATTTTCTTCATTGAACCTGTCTTAAAGTAACCATACTTTCACCCTATACACCAGCGTTCTTTTCCTTTGTGACTGCTGAAACTCTATTCAGGTTCCTTCTAAGACTATTAGTTCGAGTAAATTAGTTCAGTCTTACTCATAGCCTTCACCTTTGTTGTTCAACACTTGAAACATTTACCGTCGACCTGTTTCTGTTAGCTTAGTGCGGCGGTTTTGACATACTGACCAACAATGAGAGAATTATCTCACGATAACACGTGGGTTCATTCACACACTGATGAAAACTGTCGAAAGTGGGAGGTACGGCATATGTTCTGTGAGACTAGATTTGGTCCACCAAGTGACCTAGCCAAGAATACGGAGAATGAGACTTAATACTTCCAGCGTCGGCTGAGAATCGGCACTTTCGTTTCAGTAAGGACGAATTTGGGCTTGTATTAACAGCTCGTTCTGGCCCTCATAGTGCAAGCATGTATCGTACAGGCGTGATAACTCTCCTGTAACCTTTTATCAAGAGTGGTCAGAGTATGTTACGCCACTTGGTATGTGTGTATAAACCATCTAACCCTATTAACGAACTACCTATGGGCCACTTGAGACTACATGAAACGTGAACCACTACACACTGACAAATACGTATCGCACGGCAAGCAGGTATACCCATCTCTCACAACTACCAAAACCCACCCTCTTCCAGCATGCTGTAATTTGCCCCATTGACTATGACATTTGCTGACCTTCACAACCAGTTCTAATTTTCTTATGCAATTATCATACTTGTGCAGTTCTGAAAGCTTAATTATAATGACCGTAAACAGCTGTTCGCAAAAATGACGTCGCTTCGTGATTTCTTCAATAAAAAGTACAAATGGGAATCCGTCATAAATAATTTGTACGTCCTTTTTGTTATGTGGATGGTAATATACGGAGTGAGAAAATTTTTCCGAAATCGGATATATCATTCAGTAAGGGATCAGATGTATCCGTTTCACCTCCACTCAGCTATTAGAAAGGTGGTTTGAAGGGTAATACACAGGCATGTGTTCATTCTAAGTTACTTAGTAAACGTAACATTGGCGGATTGTTCCTTATGCTTACTGCAGTGCGGCAAATGAAAAGATATTAGTAGAAAGGATATTTAACCCAAAGTTTAATAGTTTATACAGCGGAGCCTGGTTCGAAAACGCTCCAGACGACACGAGTATAAACTGATGGCAACTATGAAAAAATGAGGCCAGGCAGCTTGTTTTCCATTGAGCACAATTAACTGTTAGTAAAAGGTCAACTACGTAGGTAAATAATTTGTATGTTCATGCCATACTTGTTTCAAGTTCATAAGTGAAATGTAGTGTGATATTCGATTTCATTTAGGTATCAAATTTTCCTACTGCAAGAAAAAATGTTTTTCAGACTGAAGAGCCCACTGTCATTGTGGAGACGATGAATCACCCAATCTTTATGCCTGAAAGCATTTTAAATCAAAGCGTGCACGCAAGTTTATTTCAGAGAACAAATTCATCCTCGTCGCCCAGATACTTGCAAGACAAAGCTGAGTAGAAATTTTCCTGTGCACAGATTTTGCACCCAACAGAGTACAAAGCCAGTGAATAATGAATGGCTTTGAAGAATGTGGCTATTCTTCGAAAAATGAGTCACAGAAAATGTCACGTTAATGGTCACGTGAAAGGTTTAGCATTCACACAGTTCAAAGAAACAATGCATCCTTTCTATGGATGATGGTTCTGGCCGTGATTTGCAAATCGTCGAGCCGAATACTAGCTAAATCTAACATTATCCCGTACATAGGGTTCATTGGCTGCTCTTTCATCTGTCCTACCAGACCCACGAGTGACAATAGAATTTTGACCTGTGTAATCCTTCCTGGTTATGATCAACGTGGTACGTTATTTACTTCTGAAAGTGGATCCTGTGTGTAATTGCGGCAACCGTATTCTCACCTGTTAAGACATTATCTGAATGGGGGTAGATTAGTGAAGGTAAAATTAAAACGTAAATTTATAATTTGTCTATAACTTAACAAAAATATTTGCTCGTCCGGAGGAAGTAGGCAATTGCTTGGAACATCCTTATACACCGATTGAGCATGACGGTAAAAACGTATTGTTAGGACAGTCTAGCATTTTCACTTTAATTAAGGAGCGCCTTTTTTAATTGGGACGAGTGGTTGTATACATTCCGTATCTTTTCTATTTTCAGTCTGGAGTTTGGATATTTATGCCTTGGTTCAAAGGGTGTTTATATTGACACAGGACACACACATGATGTCACACACCGTCATCTGATCACTTAAGGACAGTCAAGCTCTGAATCTTATGCAATACTTCATCTGGATACACGTAACTTAAACAGAGTCTTTGAGGATACGATACTAATCACTTCGTGAAAGAATAATGAAAATTCCCTTATTGACGACCGTCTTAATCATGCAAACGACTGTTTAGGGCAATTGCAGTTGAGATGGAAAAAATTAAACGAATTTCTGCCATATTACACTTTACGGCTCGTTGAAACGGTCAGTCACCGCTTTTGTGCGAACTTTGCAATTTCCACTTGATCTGGTTTGGTTAGGTATTCCTCAGTGACATTTTAAAGAATTGTCTTTTCGATCTAAATTACTAATATATAGTCTACTTTCTATGCTAACTTATCTGTTAACAAACTGGTGGAAATGCCATAAAGAAAAAAAGAGTTGAGAAAAATACATGGGTTATAAAAAATGCTACAGGCGCAGTAAAACGCCACATTTTGCCGTTAATTTACAACTGTTGAATTTGCGAAAGACTGTGCCTATGTAAAAATTGGTTTGGTCAAGTTAGGCTTTGTACACATTTCAGATATGTGATTGAATTAAATATGTTTGTAAGTCAATAATCAATTTTTCATCCCAGTTAATTCGTGCGACCCCATATAATGAAAACAGTGAGCATGTTCTTCGTGGACTTTCTCACCGACATAACTGTTTAATGAATTAATCCCCAGCGTGTTATCCTAACTTCAAGCAATACAAATGCAACAGAACCTTCAACTACTGACGGAACATCGCCTCACTTCGTTCACTGTTACGCAGTAGATGGTACAAACTGGATATGAGCATATAAAGTCAAACAATTATCATAGAAACTTTGAGCTGTCTGATAGAATCGACGACATTTAGCAAAACAATGATTTATTTAGCGATGGCTGCTGAGACTTAAATCATCATTCCAACCTGTATTATCGGTTTAGTGAATAAGAAGCTAACAAATATGGTGTACATTTGCGCTTACTTAAAGAAAGTATCTGGTCATCTGCCTTATTCTGCAGCCTGAAACATGTTATTTGGGATACATCATGCGGAAGTGATCACATAACATTTGAAGTGAATTATCAGCAGAATATAATACAACATAACTCTAAACTTTACTAGGATTTTTCAGAGGATTTTTAGGCTCAATGATTTTGTTTCCGTGTTCTCACCATGAACAAACAGCTGACTGTGTCTGTCTTTTATGAAGGGTCTTAACATTAGTTATGATACTAAAATTAACCCTTACTCTTTGTACCAGGCTGGACCGTTTGAGCCGAGACGATTCTATACTTACAATATGCCAGAGTTGAGTTAATTTTGATGTAAAATGTTTTACTCTGGCCAAACCTGTCTCCGTGAACTCAATCGTGTAAACATCACATTTACACACAATTCGCTGGATATACAACTCTAGGTATTCCATCAAACTGCAAACGTACTGAGAATCAGACAAACTAAAATGAAGTATCATACGGCAGCCAGCCATGACTAGGTCGTCTACGGATGGAGTTAACGTTATTCTAAGTGTGTACAGTCGGGATGGGAAGGAAAGTTTTTTTCTCAGAATTACTACACACTTCACTGTTGTCTATAACAGATCATCAGTTGCCGCATGCATAACTGAAAATACACTAAACTTGCTTAGCTCTGGTTGGATTTATGCTCCGTATTCAAGTCTAGACCTCCTTTAAGTCCCATACTCTTCAGTATTTCCACAAAACCTGCTATATCACTAAACTGCATCGTTATTATAATGCTATTTTATCAACAAGTGATTTATTCCAAACAACCTAATGCAAACGTTTGGCGTTAACTAATGTTTTTTAAACTCTTCTACGATCCTTATGATTATACTCGTATAGCGTACCCGGTTTGACATTAGGAGAAATAACACGTGTGTTTAGTACTCCCAGTCTTTACTGTTTAGAAAAAACATTTGACAGTCACCTCTAAAAGTTATGCGATAATTAACAGTCACCAATTCATGACTGGTAGCACCCAGATTATCAAGCTTAATACATTTACCTGTGTGTACTTATAGGCTTACGCTTGCGATGACTTAACATCGTCTTATTCTTGTAACCGATTTGTAAAGTATCTGAGCCTCTGGTGAAACTTTCGTGGACGTTTAAGTCCAGGAATTCACAAATCAAGTCAATGCGAAAAGGATGCAAGTGAGGTGTACGGTGATGTAATGCAAAGGGTCGTGAACAGCCTCCCCAGATGTATTGTGTTTACTACTAACCTAGTACTTGTACTTACAAAGGCTTTCAACCATTGTATGAGTCTACCAGCGGTATAACACAGATTAGATGCACATAGTCAGCTCTGGAACTGCTGCATCAAGTACATCAACTATTCCGCGTTTGTTGAGCTGCTCAACATATGCTGATGGATGACCACTTTCTTCAAATATGTGTCCTGGAAAAAGCGACCTCCTTGGTGAAGGATTCTTTTGAACAGATATGAAAAGCACGACAACACAGTGTTCAATCGTGGGGACAATCATTCTTTTGAAAACCAAACTCACACAGCTCACCTGAGCGTGCTGTTCACAACCGTCTAATTTCCAACACCAACCCCGAAATCAACCTCACCACTCCGGGCTAAATATGTCAGCAAAACTTAGTCATCTTGAGTTCCTGACTGGAGTGGAATGCCAACTACATAGTCGGATTAAAGAATACACCATCACAGATACCACAAAGTTTTACTCCGGTAGACTACAGGAAACCATTTTCATCCAATGCTAATCACTTTTGAGATATCGACCTGAAATGAACATAGAGAAAACGTTCTGCATACGTTACGTAACGGGAAACTTGAAGACTTCGTTGGTAAGCAGAGATGATACTCGTCACCAAGTGGAAACCTGTCCTGTGCGTACAGAAGTACATGCTCAACCTAAAGACCTCAGAGTTGGGGTTTTTCAACTACTTCAGATTACAGAAATCCCTAAACCTCGTGATTGACAGGTGGCGGTGGATTTAAACTGGTATAAGTTGAACACTTCATCAGAGCAGAAAGAAGACATGTCGCGATATGTTAGCATTTCATTTACTCTCATCAGTCGCAAAGGTAAAACGTGCTAGTTATATACATCATACAAATACGGACA
>LUCH01000202.1:67861-145457 GCA_013368495.1 Paragonimus heterotremus | reverse complement strand
CCCCGATGAAATAAGTTGAACAGCACATTGTGATCAGCACATTTGACCACAGTTTTCGCATTCCCTCAGAGTTTTAAACTAGGCTGCTTGGATTACTAGCGCCACACTGTGCGACTTGGGACGGATAGTACAAGCAACTGTGGTTGAGTATTTGAATGAGATGTTTCGGTCCGACCTGAATTAAAAACAAAAACATGGTTGTCAACGTGGTTGTAAACGGGAACTGAGGCCTAGTTAATGCCGCGACAAGAATATGTGCAAATGACCTGTTCTAACAAGGACGAGGCTCCAGTTTAATGCTCCTTTCCGCAAACGGCTGACAGAAAAATCTATGGAAATTTGACAGCTGCAGTCATCTATGAGTGTAGTCCAACTTATGCAACCCATAATCCCCTATCATTCACCGGTAATAAAATTCCACTCATCAGATATAACCTTCTCCGTGATTTCGACCTGACGAACAGCCCCAGTTAAGGGGTCGTTGAATGGTTAGCCGAACAGTTACTGCCTTCTTTCACAATATTCCTTTACAACAGCGGTTCTAGAAAACCAAGTTTGCCGGATGTTTGACAGGTAATTTTTTTAAACTACACTTCACTCGGATGACTGTCTTGTAGTACTACACTTAGAGTTTGTAGTTTCCCACTCAAAATTTTCAACTTACAAAGTGGTGCAAATATTTTCAAAACCCAACAGACTATCTTTCAATAATAGCTGTATGGATTTATCCGTACGGGGCAATCGTGATCCTGGGAGGTTTGCGTATTCTCATAAAAGGAGAAATGAGACGACCCTTTTTACATTTTTACAATAACAGATAAGTAACACAGTAAGTTATTTTTTATTCCCAAACCCTTCAACCTTTCTCTCCTTGTCTCTTGGTTTAATGTCAGCTTGTGCTTAGACGAGTTACCCCGCAGTTCTGACACAGTGCCCAAACTATGCGAGACGGCGATAAGTATGAGGGTATCATTAGTCAACTTTAGACAAAGTTTAGTCTGACTTCTTTGGATCGGCCAACATTGATGTGTGTACCTTGTCAAGTCATGAACAAGATAGCTGACGATAACAGTTTGTGTAAACCTGTATCTAACCAACTGCCATGTCAGCCAGCTTCGTGTTCACGAAGAGAAATTGTTACAATTAACTGTAATGCACATCCGTCCCCGTATATATCAAACTGACTGCACTATACTCACTTAGTGACAATACTCAAGGGGAACAAAGATTAATCTTCACGAAATAATATGGTTTGCATGACTTTAAACACTGAACGGCGTTGATGCGTATGCACAAAGATGTTTTGTAGGTACATGCGTAAATTTCTAAAGTAAACCAATGGTCACTGGCAAGATTGTCGCTGATAGGTACACACGCTTTCTTGATCTTTCACTTACACACATTTCGAACATCTTGACTATCCTGGTTTGCTTAAGACAAACCTTTTCAAGTCGCAACTTTCAGTCAGTAACTATCTTTCAGCTTTCTTTTGTGCAGTCGGACGGAATCTGCGTATATGACACTGTATTAAAGTGAACAAATTTTTACACTGGCAAGTTAATATTTTTGCAATCGTATTTTTGTCTTTAAGCATGCTAAAAGATATCACATCAAGAGATACCACAACTTTCGAACATAGACAGGCCTTTTAGCTAACCTTGTTTATACTGAATCCCAGGACTCGAGTTTTGCTCTTGTAATAACTCGTCAACAGTGTCTATGTTTGCTATGATCATCACCTAATTTTCGTTTCACGTTCATACGAGAATGATATTTTAACTGTTATTCCACCGACCTTACTTCAATGAAGACCGAGTTGTCGACTCTAAACATGCGGAGAGGGATGTATGTTTATAAGTATTCATTAGATTTTACGCCAACAAACCAAGTGTGTCACCAAAATGAAAACCGAAGGAAGTCAAGTTCTCAGCCCCAAAGCAAACGGTTTTGTTTAGCTCACAAATCTGAGCATAAAGATGTCATTTTTCTAGCAACTTTAATCATGAGTATTAGGCCGAGAAAATCCGGTGACCAGTTAGCCTTCAACAATCAGTATTAACGGTTATTTACATCAATTAAACAACATATTAAACAAAACGACTGGAATGGGCTCGAGGTATCCATCCAGAAAGTTTGCAGAACTGAGAATGTTAAACACAAGCATTCATGATGCATTAACAGACACTAACTGACCCAAGCAAAATGTCGTTCACTTGCAAATTTTTTCCAGATCAGAACTAGATTACCCCATTTGGAAAAGATGAGCGGACATCGTTGCGTAAAATTTTTATAAGGAAGTGCTTGTTGTGCACCAGGTATGGTTGCTAACAGGGGATAAGCTTTTACTGTCTGGAATGCAATTTTCCTAATCAGTTGTGATATAAAGACATAGAAGTCACTCAACGGTTAGTCCACGAACACTGCTCCAGTAACAGCCATATATGACCTGGTTACTTGCATTCTTTGTTTACTCGCCAAAGATTATAATATCGGATTGTATAAATTTCATGGAGACTGACAAAAAGAAGGCAATCGGGAGGTGTTTTGGTTGCGTGTGCTAATTTCATCACCATGTGATACAAATCTGACTGCTCGGAGCAAAATAAGTAGTTCATTAAAAGGTTACCTAAAACGGTTAATCATTGGAAATAACCGCTGAATTAAGGTTCGTCAATTTGGTTATCTTCTTTTTTTGTTCAAACCATCAGTGTGGAAAACTCTTGAATGATTTGTTGAGTATCATGCAAACAGGCACTTTTTACACCCAACAGTTCACCGTCTGTCTGGGTAAAATTAGCAGGCGTTAATCACCACAATAATTCTCACCGCTGCTTAAGATAGGTCATTTGGATGACTTCTATGGATTGTTTACGTTTGTGCAAGTTTGGCCCTGACAAGTGGTAAGCAACTTAACGTCTTTGTGTTGTTCTAACTGGGCAAAATATATCCAGAATACGATATCTTCGAACTTACCAATTTTCTCGGAGAGAACAAAAGCATCTATCCTTTCTACCTACCATTATGAACATTTCTTTTCCCTTCTTTCTGTACTGTAGTGATATAGTGGCATTTCGTGAAGTAAGCAGCATTTGAGCATGCTTTCCCAATTCGTTACTCCGTCCAGTTGCCTAAAAAGTGGGTGAATGTACATGTTACGGTCGAGCCTTACCGTTAACATACTAACAGATTGTTCCATAGATGTTCTTCTTGTTTAACTACAGAGGTGTTGATTAACTCTTAGCTAGAGGGTTTGGCTCTCAGTAATGGGTATTCTCTTGCTCCTAAGTAATGTATTGTTTAGTTTGCAAATTAGTCATACCCTTACTTTCTTACAATGTTTATGAATGCCGGGATACCTTGTGTTTAGCCCTCAGGGATAAACGTTACCACAGTCGTTCAGTCGACTGCATTCTGTTGATTGAAGAACTGCTTCCATTCTATAAACTATCGCTTCGCTTTCCAACTTACTCACCTCAAAGGGCCATCGATTTTTAGATCGAAATTGTCAGATTCCATACTTTACAACTCAGAACCTTACATTTATTTTTCGTCTTAATGATGGGTGGTATATCTGACAATATTTTTACTTTTCTCTCTGATTTTCCCGAAATCATCAGAAAAATACGCTGTGAATATATTGAAGTCACTTAAGCTTAGCTGTAGGCTTAGTAATATTCTTTTTACCAGTGGTTTATGAGTTGTCGAAAATTTGCAAGGAAAACTCTTTCAATTCTGAAATTTACTTCTCTTGATTCCGCTCTTTTCAACAGTCAGAAATATAGGCGTAAAAGTATTATTTCTGTTTCCATATTTTCATCATCTTAGCCTTATTTCAATTCATGTTCAAGTAATCTTAGACACTTCCTGTTTTATCCTAACTCATTTTTTCGGTCATCATTCAAAACACACACCTGTGCACAAACAGTGTAAACATGTACTGAAAAAGCCTACGAACCACAGTTGAAAGGATGCAAAATAACGAATGAAGTCAAAGACTACACTCAGAGAAGGTGAACAGTATTCATGAAGCATTCAACTATATTGGGAAGTATTCGGAGTCTCCCAAGAGCAGTTAATGATACAAAACACTGCAGTTGAAATTTAATCCAATGATGGAATGTTTTAGCCAGCTGCCAATTGTTGGCGTTGAAGAGGGAACTGACACGTGCGCGTAGCAGAGTTTCATTCAAAAGTATTGTCTATTTTTTTCAAGTCAAACAAAAATATACAGTGCGATGTGATGCAACAGTTACGAGGGATTAGCAAAACCAAGTATGAAAAAATGAAAACGTTGTAAACCCTCCCTGACGAGCAAAATTACAGTGATTTCAATCAAGGTAAGATAATTGAAACTTTCATTATCCACCGTGTTGATTAATTAACCCCGATCCACTTTTGATCAGACTTTCCAATGAACTTTTCCACAAGTGACTAGTTCAACCACTGCAATTTTCCATTTGTGACGAAAACTCATCCTTCAGGTGTATGCAGTGTGTGTTGTCAATCTATGCAACAGACTTATTTGTCTAAACCAACCCGCGGAGTAAGCTGATTCTCAGTATATTCATACAGATTGTCCCATAGTAGATAAAACTGAAGAAATTTGATTTTTCCTCCCAACTATTCACTCACAATGGAACTGTCACAAAGGTTCACCGAACTACAAAATCTAACCCAATTCAGGGGAGTACAATGTTTCATAAGCAGGTAGAAGATTTTCATATAGATTGAACATCACCCACAATTGATCGCAACTGTCGCATTCCCATAGATTATTCCTGTCGACCTCTTTCGAAAAGAAGCACTAGACTCGAGTTTCGCTCTCATTAGAGCTAGTCAGTAGTGCATATTCTTGCCATTACCGGGAATAGAACCCCGGCGACGCTTTCAAGAAGCAACCGTGTTGATCGCTGCACCACTGACCTCACATTAGGCACGACCGAATTATCATATGTGAACACTCAACCACTTTCGCTTGTGAGTAGTGATCCGGTTGCCGGATCGGCACGAGAGAAGACACGGTAGCTATCCTTTTAAGTCCAGTCGATGACCCCTCGACTATGACTTCTTTCTAAGTTGGAATCGCAAAATTATAAACTCGTTGAACGGTATTTTGATTACTGATGAGTATTAGTCTATCAGTTTTGAGTGATGTTCGGTTTATATAAAAACCAAAGCCTCCCTTCTATTGATAAGTAGACAGTCGTTGTTGGCGTTCAGTTGCACCACACGATCAGCTTCCTTACAATCAAAATAAGACCAATTCACAGGAATTCTTGCATTGTTTTCATCATAAGCGAACTGTAGATAACTAGCTACATAATTCCACCACAGTATTAAAAAGGTAGCAGGAAGAACCTTTTCAAAGGCGATTAGCTAAAACTTCACACCAGTGGACGTTGTTAAGATAGCCCCTAAAATTTATTTAGTTTCGTTTGTCCCTGATTAAAACTATAGGAAAAGAGATAAATGTCGATCTACTTCAAGTAAGAGGTTTGAGGTGTTCTGTTTACAAAAAAACGTTGCTTACAGCCGCAATTTCATAAAAATGCATTTAATTTCTTCCGTACTGGCATTACACGCTGATTTTTTGTGAGGAATGCTGAATTTTCCATAAAACCTCAATAACATAGACCACTCTCACTAATGACGATGATACTGGGGAGGAAGGTTTACACGTTAGGAGAATGTGATAGGAGAAGTCAACTTCTGCCAGACACCATACTTCCAGTGTAGAAGGTACATCAGTGGTAAGTATAGCTTTTATCATGGGACATTCGGAAGTTAGATGGTGGACGGACAACTGGTTGAGCGCAACATGCTATTTGTTAAATTTCAGCGATACGTTAACCTTTGTTTAACTAAAAATTACATATACTCAATCAGGTGCTCACTTTTTACTTGGGATGATGTTATAGTTTCGCTCATTTCCACATGGAGTTCTTCCAACGGAAAGTCATCACACGCAGTTACTATTTCGCGAATCAATTTGAACGAATTATGGCGCGCTCAGGCATGTTTCCGTGATCATTGTTAGGTGACACGCGTATTTGCCCATGGTCACGCGGCTTCCCAAATCGCATCTGCGGAATATTAGACGAACGAGTCAAACCCCGAATATAAATGCCCGCCTAGGACTTTTGCTTGGCGCGGACTGGCTGCCGCATGTAGCACGTCACACGGAAACTGTCGGCTGAACGCTGCAACATAACAGTTTGATGCAACTAGGTATACTTCCTCTGAGCACATTCTGTGGCGAACTAAGGCACCGGAGTGTACTTAAATTTATTAGATTGTAGGGAGATTTTAATTTTTAAGGGTTCAGTAGGGTAAATCATTTTACAGGAATCCTTAGAAAAACGGCACTATAGCAACTAATCAAATTATATGGACCTAAGGTGTAAGGAATGCGTCATTACAAGTCATGTAGATCCGGGCTCTAAACAGCATCTGGAGGTTTAAAATGTCACACATTAGGTAAATTCAGCGTTGAAATGGATTGGAGACGCTTTCAAATAATCTGAACCCTAAGTTCAATACAGATACTTAGTCAACGTTTCCAAAATAAAAATGAAGCGAGTTTGTCAGTAAACCCCTCAACACATGTGTTCTTTTAAAGAACCTAATGATTTTCTGTCAAATTCAAAACAACCTCGTCAATACGGTAGACAACCTTTCTTTGTTAAGAACACATGATCAACTGTAACACGAAAAGTGACCTTGTTTCACGAGCTAGACAACCTTATCCTGCATACCCATCAAAGCACCAATCATTTATCTTCGTCCCTGACTCGACGGCTCAGTTTTTCTCACCTTGGAAGCTAGTATAGACTGACAGGGGTCGGCGACATAATATCTTCAATGTGTTAGACGCCATGTGTCACTGAAGCTGAGCAAAGTGGTTGAACAATTTACTCATTGACTGACAGTGAGCGGTTGCGGAATTCCGACGAACACAGAAGTGACCTGTTTTTATTGAGATGCATCTTGTTGAAGGAGTTCTTGCCCTTGGGCCGTTATGCGCCAAACATCGCAGAATATTTCCTTCTGACGTGATGGCAAATGGATAAAATGAATTATGTCTTTCAGTTCTGGGTTGAGTCGTATTTATCTACAAATAAGTTTTATCTGATTTGCAGTTTGAGGTAGGCTAACCGTTGAGGTTGGAGCCATTTTGTTGGCTTCAAACAACGGAAACTTTATTAAAAACAAAAATTGTCAAATTTTGCAAGTCTCCCCTGCAAAACAACATCAAAAATCAATTCCTCATTTCTGACCTGCCTATTTAGTTGTAACTGACATAAACAATATCAGAACTTCTCATATCATCAACTAGTCCTCTTGTTCCGAGAGAGTAAATGTCACAACTTGTTGATAATCAGTACGGTGGCAATTTATTTCGTCATCCAAACTTTTGCGTACAACCAATTCGACGAAACTGTTGAGATTACAATAGCCAGACAAAGCAACTTAACGCGCGGTATCTCGGTATTTCCAAGCACCGATTCAGTCCGACTGGCACTGACTATCGACCTCGCTTGTGTGTTCAACCACAACGAAGTCGTGTACGTCAGTTTTCCAGCCCAACTGTCATTTGCTTACCTTCTGATCAACAATTTCCTGGTCGAAGGTTCCGACAAGTAGAAACTGAATACTAGTCACAGTTGATCGCAGCTTTGACAGACAGACTATTCAGCCGGCTCCTTTTTGAGACGATATATTAAACTTGAATTTTACTCTCGTTGAGGTTCTTTGCTAGTGCGAATGTTTCAGACTACGGTCCACGTTTTCATGGGACAGCCGTGTTCATCACTGAGCCTGTAACGTCAGAAAGATACGGCCGATCTACCAAATCTAAACGGTCATCTATATTTGTGTGTGAAGACCACTGTTTTACATTATTGTGTCAACTAATAATTAAACTGGCAGAACACAACCTTGTCTACCCATTCGTTCTTGTTGGTTCTAAGTGGTTGGCTGATTATCAGTCTCTATATATCTTGGTTACACATGCATTGTCTATTAGCAACATTTATGACAAAGAAGCTTCTTCGGGCAAAATGAACCTAGTTGCACCTTGTAAACTATTATCGCTATTTTGTATCTGATCACTTGTTGACACTGGCAATTAGTGTTCTCCAGCGCAATGGAAGGACCGTTCGTGTGCTAACTGGCAGAACGCTGAGCTCGCATGTTTCTCTCATAAACAATTTAAAATCTGCATAACTGACATACTCAATTGGTCTTCCTTCTCGAAGCTAGGGTGTAACCATACACGCATTAGCCATATTACTGATGAGTATTTTACAGATCTGAAAATTTTGAAAAGACCGGCTGGCAAAAATCCGGACTTCGGTGGCATTTGTATCAGCGACAGAGGCAGTATACCAAAACACAGCAAGCGCTTTATTGCAGCAGTAATACGGTGTCGCTGTTTACCAACAGCGCTGATGTATTCCAGTCTGAAATTCTCGAGAATTCCTGCCAAAGTAATCGATCTCTTAAATAGGTTGTTGGATTCTGTATGATACAGGTGGATGGCTGAGTGGCTGATTCACAATGTGAAATGTTCGACCTTCCTAAGTGATTCCATAGTTTAGCTGGCAAAGCGTTTGCCATTTTTTGGCTTACAGTTTCTATTCTTGGTTTGATTCCGGCCGGTATCTTAATTTCTCACAGTTGACGGTCTGCATAATTCACCAGTTATTTTATGATCACGAAAGCGGTTCAACTAATTATTTGTGAAGAGATAAAACGATAAGATTTGTCACTGCTCTTCACCTTGGGTTAATCTCAACGTATCCGCTCTGGTTAGTTGTTCGGTGGTTTATGTGATACAGTCAACCTAGTCAACAACTCGTCAGCAATTAGTCGTACCCTTTTTAGTGCACTTTCAGTTTTCATAATTTTTAGGCATAACTCACTAGCTATAAGCACAGATCTAGTAATGCTCTGAAAGCTTTTCTTGAGATGTACGAGCAATTGGCAGTCCAAACTTACGAGTGTTCCAGACAGTTCGTCGTATGACCATTTTTCGTTTCCACATCTGTGTTTATGAGGAATTTGTGCATATGATTCTTTCTGTTACCACGCATCCCTTGTATTTGAACTTTTCTTTTATATGCACTAGTTATTTAATGAATTCACAGAACTGTTGAACAGGTGTGTAAAAAAACGTTGCAGGCATTTTCTGTTATTTTGCTGATTTCTAGATCATTAATTCATCATTCCTGTTAAACTGTTTCCTTGTTAAAGTAATGTGATGAATTAACAGTTTTTGTAGAACAACCAATTTTACTATCGTTGTAGTACCACTGAACGCCAGTAGTTTTGATTTGTAATGACTTGTATTGATAAAAGCTGGTAGGTTATTTTACAAATCTGGTTTGCACATTAATTTTTTCGTTCATACTTGCAGGTGTTCAAAAACTGAGCATCGCCTGTGCATTTTTGTCAGGCAAGGCTTGGCTTAAGTATGCATGCATCATCGCCAATGAGACAGTATTTGCATAATTTGCCCTATGATGGGAAAGCTATTGCCAACAGCCAGGTCAAGTCACCTTTTTGTAGTCCGACTTGTCTTGATGTGCACGTTGCCATCCCAGTTGAGACACACATTCACGGGCATACTTCGCACGTGCACCCGTTGTTCATCTGAGTTGTTGACTGCCAGTCACATTGGTAGAGTGACGGAGGGAACGGGACAATGCACATATTTTCAACATACTTCACAGGGGGTTGTAACGAAGTATGAGGACGTTATTTTGTCGTTTGGTTGTGCAATTTATGCTAATGACTTAGTGGGTCATAGTGTTGTGCATGCGTGATTTGTTCTTTTGCGAGAGTGGCGAGGTCCGCTTCTTCGAAGACTTCTGGTCCATTCAGAATGTACATATCATCACAACCAATCGAACCTTCGGACGTGAAAGGAGATATGAACTAAAATTGATCCTGCCTGACTAGATTTGCTCGAATCACAAAGTACTCTCCATGCGAATTCTAATGACCTCCGATAGCTGCAGAGGAAAGAACCAGAGCTACGGAGTTTTGAGCCCGGCAGTGGCAATAATGTGTACTACTGACGAGCTTTAATGAGAGGTAAACTCGAGTCTAGTGCTTCAGTTCGAAATGTGCCAACTGGAATAGTTTATGGAAGTGAGACAGCTGTAATCAGTTTTGCGTGAAGTTCAGTGTGTATGACAACTATAATTACTTAAACGACTGGTTGGCATTGACAATTCGCTCGCTTTTCATGAGGCAACCGTGTTGACCACTGCGCCATTGACCTAACATTAAACAAGACCGAATTATCTTGTGTGAATGTTCAACCACTGTCCCTTGTGAACAGTGATATGATTATTCATGGTTATGTGCGGGATGAGATACTGCCAGGACGCCCAGACCTAGACAGGAGAACGATTAGGGTTCTCAACCAAAGCTTTTGGCTCAAACGCTTATACCGCAAGGCAGCGGGTGGGTGACAGTATACCAGAACTGGCACATTTTTCGGAAAAAGATGCCAACTTTCTTTTAATCCCTAACCTGGAGGACCAAGAAACTGGTTTGTCAGACATCTACCTATTGGCCTGCCCGACATGAGTAACTCTATCGGTGTGGTGGCCACACCGTCCAGTTTAGCCCAATAGATCACCGAGATGAGCAAGCCGTCACACCGCCTCAAGGTCCAGTTTCGTTGTGACAGTAACAATGATATGATAATTCTATGGTCAAAACGGTTGCCTCACGAAAAGCGTGGCCTGAGCTCTAGTCCCTGTCTTTGCACGGATATACACTAATAACGAGCTTCAACAAGAGCGAAACTCGAGTCTAGTACTTCTTTTCGGAAGGGGCCGACTGGACAGTCTGTGGGAGTGCGACAGCTGCGTTCAATTCTGGGTGCTGTTCAAAGAATATGAAACCATAATCCCCTAGTTCGCATCGGTGAATGAAGTTGATAAAGTAGTGATTTCGACACGTTGGCCACTGGTTCCTCTCTCAAGCATTATGTGGATACACCAAAGAGGACCAGTACGTCAAATTCGAGGAGTGAACTCACCATTTTTCTGTTGTTTCGGACCGGGTCCAGCTTAACATTAAGCGCAACAGTTGTATTCACATGGACTTTTCCGCCTATCCTTTTTAAAAGAAAGCTTTGCTTCTGGTTCAGTCCATCAGATGTGCATATCCTTGTCGTAGGCCGGATATGAACTAGAATAACGCTTTCACGGGTCACATGCAGACAACCGTTTGCTTGACACCATATTGAGCACAACTTCACTATCCTATTCAAACGTGTAGTTACATGCTCTCTAGAACAATTTTAGTGTCGGCTGAGTGCCACAAGAGGAGGTAAAATAACGGCTCGATTAACCTCGAGTGATCTCATTATGATCGGCAGTTCCGCCTCAGGAAAGAGTGGCCGGAGTGCAGATCTAGGAAAATCGAAGCCAGCAAGTAATTTCTGGTACGGCAGGGGCTGGCTGAACAGTCTACGGGACTGTGAAATCCGCTATCGATTTTGCGCGAAGTTCAAGTTATCTCAGGCAAATGCTATACTAATTGCTAGTCTCTACACCTGCAGAACTTTCTGTTACAAATTTTACCAACAGAATAGTATCTATCAGCATGTTAGTTTATCCTTGGGATTTTGCGTTGTGCGAATTGTTTGGCAGAAAATAAACCAGTATGAAGAGTCATATTTAACGCAGGCCTTAAACGAAACAGGTTAACTGTCACACTTTCTCAACTAGTTCTCATGTGTGCAGGTTTGCTGCGGACATGATGAATGGCAACATTCATTATCGTTGTCACCCTCAGCAAGGTAAGTGAATACAAGCGCTGAAGTCGTTAAGCTAAGATGCGAGTAGGTACTCCTTCTGGACCGTAGGTAGACAAATATATCGGAAGTAGGCTGTGGACCCGCACCGTCGTAGTGAGGTAAACTAATACCCAAGTCGTAAATAACCGCGTTATCCTGTTGTTCTACTACTCCATAGAGTGGATAGCTTGAAAGATTGTGGAGAAACTATAGCCATAGACAGAGATGTTCTGACGCATAAATCACTTAACCCGGAGTTTTGGGGAACGCAGGCGGACGAACAATCTTCTCGTTGGAAATCGATTGCGTGCTACAACACGTTTTCTATCCTGTTGTTTTCCAGTGGGATGAGGTGATTTTCGGGAGGTAAAAAGAATGTCAAAAACTGTTAAACAATGCGAATGACAAGTGTACGTCGTGAAACGCGCACGTAATACATGCGGTTTAGGCCTGGTGGCGCATAGCACGTTGAATTCACAAGCCTATCTCCAAGAAGATTATGACATAGAATGTAATATTCTGAAGCCAAAGTACAATGGCATTTGTTCATTAGAAGTTACTTCTATATGGTTTTAGCTGATAAGACCCCAAAAAATAGCATATATCGATATGTTCTGAGTGGTACACATTACTCATCACTGTAACACATTAATTCCAGTAGAACTTCGGACGAGTTATAAAAGAGGGAGCTTTACCTAACCTCGAGGTTTGTTGAGACAAAATCGCTGTTGACTGTCAAAATGTCGTTGCCTTGCCGTATTGCCATAATGAAAAAAGCATTGAAAACGCTCTTTCAACGAAGTCCCTGTCAAAATCAATTATCTCATCAGTCCCTTTTCCAACTCACGAATACTCCTCAGAATAAGTTTACTTCCATAGCCTGCAGTTAGTCTTTTCCGATCAGCTTAACAGATCTTTCAACTGTCGTTCCCCTGAAACCAAAACTACTAAAAGCCACTGGAGACAAGTTCATAGAGTGCTGAGGGTGGGTCACTCACAGAAGGTTAGATTAAAAGATGATCGTCAGCGCAACTTAAGGAATATGGATCAGCTTATTGTTGCAGAGTAACAGGATATTTTTCTACAAGATTTCACGACGTTCGCTGTTGATTCATTCAGGCTGCTAGCTCATCAGTGCAACATAACGGGTGTCAGTGACTACAACTAAACACACCATAAAACCATCTAAAAATAATGCCAAAGGAACTCTAAGAAAAGTTCATCAAAATCGATCGATATGTTTTGTGATTTTGTCAGTAGTGAAGTGGCTCCAAGGTATTTTAGTCCTGTGTAGTTTCCTGGTTCCAGCAATAAAGTTCCATACCATCCACCGTTAAAACCCCTGAACAAAATGTTTTCGGATCATTGCTGCACACTCAAAGCAATTTATCAACCGTAATCTGTTGCTTTCTGCATCGGGATGTATAATATGGGTGTTCTATGGGGTCAATTTGTGATATACTCAGCATTTTACACAAGGTCGTTTCAACACTGTCAAGGCATATGCCAAGGGTTTTCGTTATTTCCAACCTTCGTGTTGCTACCAAAATAACCTTTTACGGGAGTCTCCACCTTTTTGGGTCAACCATTACATGAGTGATCTTCGGTCGACTGTAAAATTCACTTGAATTCAGCAATTTGCTCTTATAGTGTCGTTATGTTAATGAGGTTAATCTCCTTTCAGTTCACTGCTTGATTTGTTGAAAAACGGTTGAGAAAAGTGTACAGAAGTTACCAAATCCACTTCTAACATCAACGTTAAATAATCAAATTTTACTAAACCATCAGTTTTTCGGAGCAAAGCACCTATAGTTCGTTTACGGAGCTGAAGAAGATAATATTGCAAAAAGCGTAACAAATTTCATCATTTACTCACGTTGACAGCGTTTCAATCGCCTCTTATCAACCTGATGTGCCGCGCACTCACCATGTGTAAACTAAGCACCAGTTACTCCAATGTGAGGATGATCGTTTTGGTGGAGAAAATTAACAGCTTCAAATCCCTAGTAACACTGTGTGTACATGCAATCAATCCATATTCTACCACTTTTCTGTTAACCATATTTTTTCTCAGTACTGGTCATGCTTACTAATTTAAGTATTTTTGTGATCGCGAAAAATTATGTAGTCACAGATTGATTCATCCGTTTTTTACTAACCATCTGATTGACTGAGAAGATGAACTCAGTGGATATTCTTTACATATAACAGAACTGATTCAGACTGGAAATATCACCACATAGCTGACGTAAGTGATCCGGTAAAGCTAATTCTTCATAAGTTCCCTCAAGCAACAATACGCCGAATTTCCTATAGGCAGACACATTATTTGATTCACTGAACTTTAAAAAACGCGGTGCTAAGCAGATTCATTGTACGGTGTAGGCAATCAGTTTTGGGCTTACGGGAAAGACTTACGTGCAAGATACAGGAATGAGCACACCGTTGATGGTGTACGGTTGATTGTGTAACACAGACGTTTAAATGGAGCTATGGTTGACCTACGACAGCTTTCGAAATGCAAAATACACGACTTATGTAGATATTGTCACAGAAATATAAAATGTTCCTGGTGGATTTAGAGTACAAAAAACGGATTAGATTGAGAGGCAACTTCGATGGGAGGCATTCACATAGTTGATCTATCCCATCCAGTGTGACCGAAACTTGAACATAACGTCATATAATCCAAAGGCAATACACTTATTGACAACAACTGGATTGTCAGATAATGATCACTACAATGGTGGTTATGTTCACATACCTTAAGGTTTGTAAGTGGCCACTTTGAGCACGTTTGGCAAGCTGGCGACAGCGGTCAGCACTGGCTTGAGGCATACTCTACAACATAGTTTTCAATACTCATATTCCCATGTTTATTGATCCAGCCCACCAATTTGGCTAATTTATCAATAAGTTTTAGATTTTTCGGACGACCTTTATCCCGTTACCAAAAATACATCTTGAGAAACACCGAACATTAATAATTGTGTCAAAAGGCACTAGAGGATAACATCACATACTACCATTGTTACATCTGTGTATTGAAGACTCAAGTAAATGCATGTAATACACACTTATATGTCATCCTACTTTTCGTATTACTCAAGATCAATTGAGCACAGACTAAGACAGCTGGTTGTCATAATCCATTTCCTTCATCCAAGATTTTTGAACCTTACGGTTGTAAAAAAAAGTAAATGATTAGTTAATCATTCCGACAACCGGTCCACTTTCTCTCAAATCGGTGCTAGCAGATCGACTGTTTAGATGCCCTCTGTGACTAGTTTTGTTGAGTTCATCGCGATAGATCCTTCCATTCAAGACAACGCGTGTCCCAGAACTGCCAGTCATGTACCTTCTATTCATCCACCAGTCAGTTTGTAAGTCAGATTGTCTCACTTATTTCACAAGCATGGGATTTTAGGCCTATAAACGATAGTTTGGCGTGCAATCAACACTGATTAGTTGGAATACACTCGACAGCTGCTGAGCATATTGGGTAGTCTGACGTATTTCGTAATAACACGTATGAACATATGCTACTATATGTTCAACATATCAGTTAAACGTATCATTTGTCGAGCATTATTGTCTGCAAATGTTCTACTAGTACCGAATCTAAGCAATCAAACGATAGCCAACATAAAATGACCACACAAAAATCTGTTCATTTTATCCTATTTTACTGGAGATAAATAACTGTTCTAGCTTGCTGAGTTCAAGGTCGTGGTTTGTGTCTATCACCCAAACAGAAGACAACCGCTGCGTTTGTATCAGAAGCTATATGAAACCATTCATTTTCACTAGCGTTGGCTAGGTAACATGGACCATGAAACATTAGTGACAGTTTCATTTCACAGATGAGGATAGTCAAACGTGTTGTGTACGTGTTGTTTAATTGTGTAAATTACTGATATACTTCAATAAGTTTCTGTCTGAAACTAGTTTGCGTACACTGTTGCAATATGTGATTTTTCTGATCCACATTTTTAAAACCAACATCTTTTGAAACTTAGGCTAGACATGAGCTAGTTATTTTGTTCAAATGAGTTACATGTGTCCTTTACTAGTGTTATAACTACCGTGAGCCTACCTAGGGCAAAATGCATTGAAATACCAACGGTTCTAAAATACATATTTTTGGGATGATCATCCGATCCATTTTTGCCCGTACCTGACTGGATTCCTGAAACTAGTAATCGAATAGCGTCTTATACGTGTTTACGAAGTCGTAACATGAAAAGCATAATGAATAATTAGACTGTCACTTAACAATTCTGAGTGTGACGAGTGTGTCATTGAACCAGTCGTGTTAACTGGATAGGATGTTACCTTACTTACCATCATAAATCATTATGATGCCCCGGACAATCAGATGAAACTTATTGTGACTGTTCTTCTTGGTTCTTAATATAAGCAATTTGCGAATCCATTAACCACTAGGATGTTGTTCTGGTAGATAACACGACGGAACTGTTCTCACACACTGAAGATAGAGTTCTGTGGTTATGACGGAGCAGTAAACATGCTCACAGACAAATACGCATTAGAGTCAACCAGGGCAAGAAAAAACATTCACACACATGAGTCAGAACAATTGTGGTGGGCGTGAAAAAGCTTGAATGACTCGCTTCCCGAATACTTTTATATTTACTGTCATTGTTATCGCTGATGTACATGCATCTACGAAGATGTTAACCTTGACCGCATCTATGATCATTTTTCACACCCACTACGTCGCTTTCATTGCCTTACTGTGGGACCATCACAAATTTTAGATGTTAACATCAACTAATGCGCAGTTCGATCATTTTTGACACGCTAACGGCTGAGTCATTGATTGTAATTGTTTAGGAACCTTCGTGTCCCATGTGTTCGTCTCCGTCTCCGAATACCGGTTGGTCTTAAGGTTGAACATTAGTGGATACAGTAGAACGGAAAATCCGCATTGAAGAGATGCATCAAGACTTCGTTTTCATGGTGGAAGTCCATATAGTAGGCTGCTTCGGTTTCATATCGTTCGTATGACCAGTGATAGCATCTCTGAACGACGTGTAAGACGACTGAATCGATGCATTGCGAAACTGTTATATGTGGACGTCCTCGAACCAAGATTCATACATGAAGAGGTACAAACGATATTCGTTTGTGTTTGTACACATTCACTACTTACGCTGGTAAGAAAAAAAACACTCACCTACTAGAAGCAATACGACAATCCTTAGGACGGACATAATTTCCTTCGGAAACGATACGTGCAGCATGCTACTACTAACAAGTATCGATGGAGTTTTGGTTAATATGAATCAGACGTTATTCACAATCAATAAAAACCACCACATTTCCGTAGAGTTTTTGGCCGTTAGATCCGAATTTCTGTGTTGTTACAGTGCTTCACTAGCATGCATTAGGGACCTGGTAGGGATCTGATTTCATCAGTTGTTTCCTGTCGACATTTAAGCCATTGCAAATATATACTAAACGTCACACTGCTGAAGTGTGACTGAATGTGGTATTCACATGTACTGATGTGCAGCAGTAATTCGACGGATGAAAACCTTTACATCAAGGTTTTGATTTGTATGACGCCATTAGTTTCTTGACAGCGGCTCAAATAATCAATCTTTTGTGTACTTAATCACATTGTGGAAGTTTATACATATTCAGACTTTTGAATACAGTAAACCGGTCTTCATTTTTTCTATCTAACTACGACAGTGGGTAAATACATTTGTCTCCCCATCAAAAAAGCATTTATCTACATCTACAGAACTTCCACTAATTCGTCGCGTAATTCGGTTTTTCTTCATTTGAAGCGTCCTGTTTGACTACACTTCATATCATGAACAAAAAGTCGACAGTTCCAGGACAGACAGTCTGCCTAAGTGTACAAGGCATGGCGGTAATAAGTGGATGGGTATGCCTGAGATAAGGTAGTGCTGTATGTTTTGGAATGTACAACAACACCTCGAACGAGTTGGCTGGAGCAGACTGGCGGCCTGTTTCCATGGTTCTCTCGCATTGCATGAAGCTGGTGTAGGGGTACACAATTTGTCTGCCATCACCTATCGCATCGTCGTGTACTCAGACCACTAGGATATATATTTTTGGCCATTCTGGGCTGCAGAAACTGAGCCGTTCAGCCGCAGTTGCGAGTAAGCCCTTTCTCCCTCACAGGTTATTGATGATAGAAAAAACAAGTTTAATACTGACACCCACAGACTTGCGCCATTTTTGGATTTCCGTTAATCGCTCAAAACACACTCTAGTTTATCTGAAATTGTTTTCAAAGTCATGAAACACCAACGTCAATGTCCTTTCAAGAAAGGGGACAATCCAACCCATTATACAAAGCCATGTTTTCCTCTGATTAAGCAGTGTATGATCATACATTTCCATGTTTTTAGTTCTTATTCTATGGCGTTTTCCTATGACTGGAGTTCGTGAGGTGGATGGTATCTTATGATTGCCCTCGGTGCATATCACAGCATCAACACATAAGGAAGCGTGATAACCTTACACCAAATCACGAAATTAATACATCATAAAGTGAACATGTTTCAGTGGACAGTGAGCAATTTAGAAGGATAGTACACTGTAGATGGGTGCGGGTAGGTAACAACACAGAAACTGTTGCGCATGCAATTTAAACTTTCCGTTGATGTTCTCTCCCTTGTTATCTATTTCAGGTCACCCGCCTACGTATTATTCGATGTATTGCACAAGACATTAACGTCGCTAGAACTGTGACATTCGACTCCTCCTAGACTTACTTGTTTGAACGATTCAAAAACCCTTTGTTGTTGGGACTTTGATTTTCGTGTTGCCATTGTCGTTATGCGGATCACCGCCTCGTCTCTGTATCACCAATACACTGATTGTGATTACCCGTTAAGTCTTTTCTCTGGTTTTGGATTGAGTCGGGACTGCCTGTGATCGCTGTCCTGTGTATAAATTTGTCGTCCTGTTACAATTGGTGACAGAGGTGGGATGAATGCGAAAGCGAATTTCACTTCACCCCAGTTATCGACTGATTCTACCATCGAAGTGAACGAGTTATGTTGCGAGGTTAAACCGTCACCATCATCATAGCACAAAGAAGACCGAAGAGCTGAACGTCGCCCTCTGAGGCTGCTGGGACATCGTAAACCTATTACACTGTGGGATCAGTGTATACCAGGTTGAAAATGACCGAGGTAAAAATTTTATTGAAGAAAGTTGCTAATGAAATGTGGGTAAAATTGCTCACATGTAAATAATTCCTTTTAGAAATTACCGAGTTTATCGACCAGATGTTTAAAAGAAACTTTATTAGTAAACTTATCACACGCTGTTTGGCGGATGAAATGATTAAAATTAGTAGTGGCTACCTTGTTGATAGAGCACGAATCGGCTTGGATGTGAACTTAACTTTTCTTTTACGATGCACTTAATCCAACATGTTGTCAGGCCAACTAAATGGAGACAAACGCATAGCGAATATCAGATAGGGTTAGTGACCACTTCTCGAAAGAACCTTAAAACAACTGGAGTTCGCCTAGATCGAGAGCTCGTGACAGGCAGTTCGGTAGCACTGGGCATAAGATTGTGATGGGGAATGTCTTGACGTTCATTCGTAAAATAAGTCATACTCATAGTTGGCTGTAGATTTCTGTTCACCACACCAAGCTTTCTAGTTAATCAGATGAAGTCCAAAGTAGCTGATGGGTTCGTATCTTGACACATCTATTTATTACTTCTCAAATTCGTCAGCTGACGCCAACTCTGTCTATTTAGAAGACAGTGCTAATCAGTGTGCTTCTACTTCTAACTAACCTTATATCACAGTTGTAAAACACATAAAGTCCATTCTAGTTGAATGTGTGATTTTTAAGACAACAGTGTATCAGGACAGGAAGAGGGGCAAATGCAAGTACTTCTCGTTGACTCGTCAGTTTAATATACACTGATATTCGTTCCAAACAGACAGTTAATAGTCAAGTAGGACGCTTACACAACTTTCGTCCAAATCTCAAGGTAATTTGTGAATTTGAGAGTGATAACTGTTCACCGTTTTCAGACATACTCACTGATCACCGAGAACTTGGCTGTATAAAACGAACTGTCTACAGGAAATCCATGTGATCCTTTCACTACCTGGATGTTAGTGGTTTCACACTTGTCCTTCACTGACGTGCAACAATGACTAAATCATCCACACCAACAGAAAGAATATGTACACAGAACAGCTTACGGAATAATTAAACTTGATCACATCTCTATCGAAACCTGATGGTTATACCAAGGGGATTACAAACAACGTACTAGATCGAAACCGCTACCTGAACAGGTGATACTGGTGGGAACAAAGAAGGCTTACATAGAAATGTCAATCACAGGGGACCAAAGTATTCACCAAACGTCGCAAAGACCAAAAAAATTGATTAAACGAACGTTTACCGGAGCCGAACTCCTCGTATAATCTTGAACCCAGAAGCGACTTGTGCCTTCAGTCAAAGGTCAGTCTGTCGGTGTCACCTCATACTGTGTCTAACAATTTATATATAACCGAAAAGAAAATTAAGTAAGGAGAACCGAAAGGTACTTGGTCTCCAGAGCGACAAAACATCTGGCTAATTGAATGTAGAACTTCGTACTACTGAAAAACGGCACTGGTGTTGAAACATGCAAGTAACCAGTGCCTGCAGCCACTAGACATATCCTTATCACTGATCACGTGATCTAATCAAATGGACCATTCAGAATCCTAATAAGCCATTCAAGTCGACAGCTTTTTCAATTCGATGACGCGGACACAATCAGTCAACTAAAACCGACCTTAGGTGTTCTGAACCAGTTGTTCGTGAATTTGACCCTGCAGTGAACGTGGTGACCCTTCCTACTCCGATGATCGTTTATCCGTGTCATCGCCCTGATTGTTCTATAGGAAAAAACGATTCAAGTACCTGTAACCTTGGTACTGATGAGTCAATACGAAATCTCTGTATCTACCGTTTCCTGTGCCTTAACTGCTTTGCTTTTAAGATTCCAAAGGGAACGAACTGTTTTAATCAGTATATTAACTTGAAACAGTAGAAAGAAAGGTAAATTGTTGATACAGAAGCAATCTAACCAGTATGGCGTAAGTCAAGATCGCTCTTTCAAGTGCTCTTGCAACAAATCTGCGATAGCCTTTTCACCAAATCCGCGGTTGAACACATTTACCAGGTCGTGAACATAGTGTCAATTAACTCTGGTTGCGTAGTCCGTTAAGTAGAGCTGATGAACCATGCCTATTTGAGAGGTCAAGAGCTTCTTCGTGAAAGATCTTGTCAAGTAGGTAGACATAAGGGTCAAGGACCACCACTTCAGGTAGCGTTAGTTGCATGCTCGTCCTGTGTAACAAGTTTGAACTTTGGTGTTCACTTATGACCAACGCTTTTTAACAGAGCTACAGAAAGCTTCTGGGCTGTGATAATTAATGAAATGTGAATTATAATGAACGACCAGTTAGATATTTTCAAACTGATACCTACATGGAAAACACTTGATCACATGCTATACCCTTACATAAGAACAACGCCTACAATCGAACCATTTTACAAAGCACTACGCTTGCGATAAAGTTCCCCGTTGTTCATCCGTAAAAGGAAGTGTAGTTCACTAAATGTTATCACGGTAAGGTCCAGTTGTTTGAACGTGGTGTATTCAGTAAGGTCAGTGTTTGAAGTCATTGAACCAGAGATCAGCATAAGTGCGAAGTTTGGAGGGGAAATCTAGATATAAACAGGGACATGTGCTACAAACGAACTTCAGCAAGAACGAAACTCGTGTACACCTTCACCATGTAGACTAGTGCATACAGAGCCGTATAGGAGATCTGCGTTTCAAAGCGAATGGTATCCAGCGCATACAATCAGAATATCTGACTAATGCTTGGTGATTTTAGTTTAATCTGGCTAAACATAAACAACTGTTGAGCAAAGTATAGGATTTACAAGCCACATTAAATTGTAATACTTATAGTCTGATATCAAGCCTCGTTGTGTAACTGCTAAGGCATGTTACACATTCCGCCTAATTTTCTGACAAGATTCTGCTACAAAATTCATCTCAGTTAGATGGATATGAGTGAAAAGTTGATTAACGCTGAAGACGATTTAGTTAATAATATCAGCGTGGCAAAAGCACGCTAACGTGATGAAATTACGGCCACCGATTCTCAAAGCTAGTAGATTTGATTAACACCGTTTACACTTAAGAGCTTCTAAATAACCAATCCGGATAGGCCAAGGTACCAATGTTTTACGTAATGTTATCTTCTCGTTGGTGGCGTACAAAACAGAAATTGGGTAAGAAAATTTTATTTCTGACTGAATACAAGTTATTTATTATGATCGTTCTCTAATCAACAAGTAGCGCATCAGATCAGTGATTACTTGAATGAACGTTTGGGATTCTAACTCTCGTTTTTCAAACGCAAGTTCCTTTTCAGTCATGTCTGCGATGAGTACACATAGTGCGTCAGTTTACAAAATAAGTGGGGTAGAACAAACCTTCAATTATTCAAAAATAAATGTTGATTTTAAAAGTGCTCAGGAATAATTAGGAAACGCTGAGTTCCTTTGATCCAGTTCAACAGTAATGAATGAAGACATGTCACAAACGTTAAAAACTTAGTTAATGGCGCAGTTTGTCTCCGATCCTTGTGGAGTCTGTAGATCGATGCCCATGTCAAGAGAACTAACTAAAGTGTACAAAATCTCAGGCTGCCCCAAGCTGTTAGATGGCATAATAATATTACCACTACCGTACTTTAGAAAAACTACACTGCTATCTTGTAGCTTAAGGTAGATTAAGTTTTTACAAAGTTCAGTTTGATGCTTTTGTTATCAACGGTTTCTTGCGAACTCCAGTGATTCCGAGATGAATTGCACAACTAACTCGGGAATGAGTATCTACAACCCTGTGCTCACTACTTAGTTTATACTTTTCTGTTGTGAACGCAAAACACTGGATCTTAGGAAGCTTCTGAGTAGCAGCCACAGAAAATACCACCATTCGGACTTTAAACAAGACGGGCGGATGGTACTGTTTCAAAGGCATACAAACTGTTTGAGTCAATATTTTATGCACATAGAAGGCCAAAGATCGTACATGGATCAACGTGGCCTTGTCTACTGCTTGTGGTCTTGAATTGCGACCATGCAACAACACGTCAAAGGAGGCCGTGTACGACCACTGTTTCGTAGGATTAGGTAAATGTTTGCTGATGACAGCTTACGAAAAGGGAAGTAATTCGTAATGAACGTCTTAGTCCTAGTCGCATATCGCGAAACTTTTATCACTGTTCGTGACAAGAGAAAATCGAACGAAGTTGACGCGTGCACTTCCGAAGAAAACCAGCACTGCTGAGTCTACCTTTATAAGATGACAATATAATGACTTGCGTAGGTCACACACTGTGATCTGCTTTAATTGATAATCTGCTCTTGAGTTTCAGATAGTACTTAAATTGTGTAAAGTTGCATCTAATCAGAATGCTATCTTCGGGCAGTTGCAGCGACGTTCTCGTCGACAGAAACAACCAGTGCTTAGGAAAAAGTAAAGCTGAGCTTATGTTAAAATGGGTGGTGCGTCCGATGCCGCAACAGGCCATGACAAGTGGACGTAAGAACGAAAACCTAAACTCATCTTTGACAAAGCTCGTCAGGGAAACAGACCATACATTTGGCCTCCAAACCTTGTTTGACGTGTTATCACCTAATCGAAACCCACAATTGTTTGTATTTTCCCAGGCTCCATCGATCAGTATACACCATGCGATTCTGTATCTACGTAAAGTACTGATTGAGGTAATTTTCCTGTCTTGGAGCTGTAAACACCAAATCGTCCCGTGCAGAGCCCGAAAATTCATCGTTTCAGTTGTTGCCACCCACATGATTTTTTGTCAACCAGTGTTGTATGTTGACAGCTGAACAGTGTAAACAAACTGTCAGCAACTCGCAACATAAATCTTCTTTCGTTATCAAGAAGAAATCATCAAGCATTCCTTGTTGGAAGCATCATGAAACATTGACGGCTTACATTGATTTTTAAGTTGTGTGGTGACACCCTTTTTAACTAACCTTCGCTTTTGAATTACACACTCGACAGAATAACTCTGATGCGATATTTTTAAAACTTCACTTCACTAGTGTATGGTCACTTTCGAAAACGTCCCCACCAACCAATCTGATATTCAGAGACGATGTGTCAAGTTTTATAGTTCTGGGTACAGGTTCGATAATTTAGGGACTTCAAGGTACAAACGTGCTCATAATGGGTGAGTAGGTTTAGTGGCTTAGTTTACATAAACCCATGCCTCATAAACAGTTAATCGATAATAAACTCAGATGCCAACCATTTTTCCGGAAGTACAAAAGAACATGATTATAGGACAACTGTGGTTTGGGTTGATTGAAACATTGTACACTCTGCTTTGCACTATTTAATGTGTTAGTATGATCCAGATGTGGAATAAGTAAATTTTGCCTGTTTGAATGGGCGTCGAAAATTTCAACTGCCAAGATCCGTTGTAAACAATGACGAGATATAGTCCGGTGCAGCACTCCTCAGTGACATTTCATCAGGCATCTGCAGAAAATGAACACTAATTGTTAGTCACTAATTTGCGAAAAGAAATCGGTTTTTGAGTGTTACTTGCAGGGGCCAACGTCAACAGCAGTGTCCATATTGTAAAACACTCAACTAGTTTTGCACAGCTAATCCATGTACAATAGAGTGCATTACTTTACAATCGCTGGAGAGACCTAGTTTGATCGTTTTCTACACTTATCGGTGTATTACAAGTTCTTGTGATGAGGTATTTTGTATACAGATGGTTGTTACTTGTTAAGTTGTTGTATGAAAATTTGTTGAGATTTATGGTTAACAGTAAGTAGAGATGTAACAGCGGAACAGCGTGTATGAACCAAACTTTACTATTTTCAACGATGAAGCACTTTCGCAATTAACATTCGTGAATGAAGTAAAGTTACTGATGAGGTAGTTCGGCTTGATAGATATAAGCTGTGAACGTTCTGGTCTCCGGAAAGTACCACAACGTCAGCACACCGCGCGATTTGCAGAAGGTTAGTAAGCTGGTGACAAAACTAGTGTTTGACTGTGTGGATTATGGAACTTTGCCATAAGCGTCCCAAATCTTCCGACAGTAACTTCAAGTCTGAAAGCGTGAAGCCAATTTATTCGTTGCCTTGTCAAACAACACCCTCTTTGCGTATACGCTTAGGGCAAGCCCAACATAGATTTGACCAATGACAGGGAGACGCGAGGAATCCAAACGACAAAACATTGTAACGTATTAAGAAGCAGCTAACGGAAATTGAAGGCGAAGTACTGTGCTAGAATCCTGAAACATATATCGATGATAAGGACTTTAAGTATACACACAGAAGCAACCTACTGATCCATCCGCATGTGTGTTTGAATATCAAAGGTGGCAAGTTTAAATGGTGTTGGTGGGACAATTAGAGGGTTTTGTCGATCAAGCAAAGTATGCTGTTGTTTAGCATACTGTCGTTCTGGAAGCAAACAGTTCGGTGAACAGAAAAAGAGGCGTCCCTAGTGTGTATCCGAAAATGAACTTGGTGGGTCATCAACAAACAAATCAATTAACAAACAGAGGATAGAAACGAATTTCTGGACTGCGATAAACTGTAACAGGGCGAGAAATCGGATTCAGGTACGTCGGCAGAAGTGCTATGGTAGAAAAATGAGAGGGACTGCACAATTAGTAAAATTCATACATTAGTAGTTGCGGTGAGGACAGGATAGTTTTCGGTTGGTTTGTTCGAAGAAGACAGCTGACGTGTAAAAGTCTACCGGCATCCCTTGGACCACAAAGCATCTAGACCGCAAGCCAGTGAGCCGAAACATAGAGTTCGCAGTTTTATAGGGACCACTGACCGGTAGAAGTTCGATAAATATGTACTTCCGATGGAGTCCAACTATCCAGGATGCCTAGTGTGTAACGAATAACATTGTGACGAAAGTAGTTCAACAGTTTGGGGTTTCACCACAGAAGACAGATCTGTTGGTTCATGGAATCCAAGTCATCTGTGGGCGTTGTGACCTCACGCTCCTGATGTTAAGATCAGTAATCAAATTAGTTCCTACGTCAATCGAAAGGGAATAACCATTCGAGGTAACCGGTATACCTTTGTCCCCTCTGGAGTCGGTGGTCACTACTGTCATTCGTATGCCCATCCAGGGAGCTGTCCGTGGTTGGCAGAGACCGTGGATTTTCCCAATCCAGACAAACAACATGCCCTACAGACAGAACGCTGTTCAGTAGCATAGAGGCTCTCGGTGAAACATCTGAAAACTTTTACCTGGGAGGTACCAGGCACCATATTTCAGTATCGTCAAACAGCTTGCACAGTACTTTATAGAAGACCCGATAGCTAACCTTGGACATGCCATTCCTTGGTAGTAATAGAACACATTGCTCGGAAGTGCTTATACACCTAACGGGTCCTCTCATGCAAAGAGCCGTTCCTATATCCGAGGCCCATGGATGCACCCGGCTGCACTGAACTAGCCAGCTAGGCGGAATGGGTGCCTGGAAACATTCGAAAAGCTGCATACTCAAATGCTGGAGACCTCGCTAACTGACTTTTGCCCTAGAGTAACAGCAGTTTTCGGTTTTCATAGTCTTTGAGAAAAATGGTAGTGTCTTTACTGTGGTACTTGTTTATCAGCTTTCGTAAATACTATTACACCGATGCAGAAATCCCGTAAATGGAATACTGCGTCGTGAAAATTTCACGCTACTAGTGGGATGGGAACAGTTTGTAAACAACAAATCTCGTGCCACTTAGGGCTCAATCAGTTTCTCTGAATACTGATGGATAATCGGAGGGTTGGTTGAGTTTGCTTCAACGCTGCTTACCTTTTTATCGTAAATTTCATATTCAGATGGGCTTACCAGCTAGCCTTTTGCGAAAGAGCAATCGGTTGAACATATACATACAACAGCCGTGAACTGTACTGCTAACCACTTTCTCATAAGCTTTTCTTGTTGACCACTGCACAAACGACATTACGCCAGGTACGACCGAATAATCTTGTTAAAAACCGTTCAGCTGTACTAGCTTCTCAATAGAAGTCAGGTTGTCCAGTTATTTCAGAAGACAGTATTTTTTCTTTTAGCGTCACTCAAGGCCCCCACGGCTAAGCTCTAACGACAACAACGACATCATAAACAACAACGAAGCCGTACTTCAGTGCTTTTATTCCAACATGACTAGCTGTAGTCTCTGATGAACGTGTGTCGTTTGACGAGATGTGGATGTTAATCAACTTACTGTATTATTTTAAGTGAACCAAATATGAACGTTGTCCATTATAAGCCCATAATCACCACACAAAAAATACTTAATAACAGGAAAACGTAATAACACAATTTGTTGTATACTTGAAAAGGAATAAATAATTGGCATATCGTTTTCTAATCTATTCACCGTTTGATACTGTTGGCATGAATCTAGAGAATCATTACTTGCGAAACGAACAAAACGGGAACTGTTTTACCGTATATCGATGATAAAGAAAGGCGCATGTTTTAGCATAATTGGAAAAGCATGGAAAATTATCAAGATTAGCTTCTAGTTTATTATTTGTGATTTTATCATGCCTCCTTCCTTTCTCAAATTACGCTTTTATACATGTTAACGGGGACCTCTAAGACCTTCACTGCGATTGAACAAGCATCTAGTTAGCCTTGACTGAGTCGTATTGCAACAACTTCAAGGAAAGCAGTCTAATTTATTTACTCCACATAACTAGATGGAAATCAATTACCTCAATTCCATAACAATCCGTGGGCAAATTTAGGCACAAAGTCACTTCCTCGGAGGCTGTTTGTTAGGGTGTACAGTGTGACAGTTTGTCTACAGGTCTGCTTGATCAGCTACTGGCCAACTGACTGATTGCCGCGTTTAATCTCAGCCGAGGTGGTTCGGGTACCCTTTATCTCATATGAATAATCAAGTTTCTTGGTCAGACCAGAATCGGAGGGAGAGAAAAGTGAACTGCTTCTGTTACTTTCAGGGCATTTTACATTGTTTTTAGCATTTCAAGAACCAAGTAGGACGCGTTATCAAATTAGTCGATGTCGTCAAGTGTGTGTCCGTCCCTAACTATTTTGGTGGGTGGTAGGTTCGTTCGACAACCTCAAAGTGTCAGAATGATGAATGTTATTTGTGGAATACTGGTTCGCCGGTGAAGTTTAACTATTTCTGGCTCTATAACTCTTTTTCCCCACAATATTTGTTCGTGTGGTGTACAATGACTGGAACAGGTAACAAACACTAAATAACCAACGAATGAACGTATCTATTGGCATTCAAATGACATTTTAAAAAATGGAGGATACCACACGAAACTCCTCGCCGAAGATTCTCCATTGAGCCTAAAATAGTTTTCCTACATTTTTAAGACAAACAGTGTGACAGTGTACAAAATTATCGTGTCACATTTGCGCACAGGTAGCATACAGATGGTTGAGACCGGGTAAACCTGATTGTCTTGGCTGCCTTATATCAATCGGTGTTCATAGAATAGGTGTACTGACGGAAGAACGCTTGAGTCCTGACACGAACGTAATCTGTCAGATTCTGACCGAGACCAACCGTAAGCTATTTGCATCAAATTAAGTACGAATGAAGTCAGACTTTGGCAGTCGTCCAGACCGGTTCAGCACCATTTCGAAGCAAAACCGTTCAAAGTGGAATGTGGAATCGACAGGTAGATAAACGATGTGTTATATCGTTATCGATTGAAACCTGGGAGGTTGCATAATTAAGTAAAAACTTATATTTGTTGGTGGATTGTAATCATTCAGACCAATCGGGTGTTCGGATGTCACCTCAAGTCGCACAATCAGTTCTGTGTCTTGAATTGGTGATGTCATTTGAGCATTCTGACATAAATAATGGAATAGTATAAACTAACTTCCACCTCAACGTCCTTATGAGAATATTAGATTTTTTCTTAAACGCTGTAACTTTGTTCGACACAATAACTAGCTTGAATGAAACTTACTTCATTCAGCGTGAAAAAAGGTCTCAAAGACAAGAAACCACCAACCCGTTCGGAAGAAGACTGGTATGACACTATTTATGCTCGAGCAGATTTAGCTGCATATATACTGATATTTACTGCAGAGGAGTTTAAACATACATAATCCCAATCCAAAAAACATTCAAAAAAGTCAATGTTACAAACCAGTTCGGTTGTTACCAAGATCGCATCAACCTCACAAACAATTCTTTCAGCGCACAAAATTAAAGTGACGTTGTCTGATTGCAATGGTCTCCGTCTATCGTAGCAAACGTTTGTTTCTAGTTGAGAACAGAACACGAAATTACTCTGGTGAGTCAGTCACACTTTGCGTCATCAGATTGGTTTTGGAAATCGCTGATGCTGGCTTCTTCCGGGTGTTTGTTGTCAATTTGCCTGATTACATGACCGTTTGTTGAAACCATTTCGGTAAGTGTTCGGCAACCATAGTTACAGGCTGGAGCCCATTTCTGCCAACACAGGATGTTCCGCATTCACATTTGTATTATCAAGTTACGTTTGATTTGGAGAACTAAGGCGGCAGTTGTTCAACTGTCCTTACTGTACATGATCACTGGCTTTGAGGCAAACAACGTGTGGGCAGCAGCCGACCTTGAGCTTTGCTAGATTGTCCACTGTCTCTCCTGAATGACAATCGTAAAATTACTGTCTTTTCAGGAACTGTGAGTTGAGATTTACTTTGCACGCTGCTGGTTCTGAATTTCCCTATCAATTATTTCTGACAACAATTGTCTAATATAGTCTGTTCTATGTGACGAAGTACCTCATCCAGGGTTTCACTAGTACGAAGCCGTCTGGCTTGGTCAAATAGAGTGTGTGCCAATCTTTTTTTCAAAGTCACTGGAACAAAACTAACAAAATGTGGATACTCACCAGTCAACGTAAACACCAGTAGACAGGCAGCGAAATCAGCTCGAGCATAAATCGTGTCATGTCAGTTTATTTCTGCCCTAAGCAAATTTGCAATGGGAAATGGTTGTTTTCAATGTCTTTTAAGAGTATGATGACAAAGACTTTTAGCGCGCCCTGACTCAGTAGCAGCGCCGCGTTATTCTGTGTGCCTCTGATAGTGAGACTAATAAGTTTAACAATACGATGACTTTTGTCGCCGACGATAAATTAACTTCTCAGTTTCAATCCGTACACTCTTACTTAAGTTAACCGCTTGAAGGTACATTAGTTCACTCATATTTGCTCGCAGCTTTCGTGTTCAAACAGTATTTCCAGTAACTTGTCTTCCAAAATGTGTATTGCATGAAATTTTTATTCATAGGGCCTGTCGGTTGTGGATATTCCTGTCATCTGACTTCTGTTTTGACCGTAGGACCACCGATTTGAGTTGCCTAGGCAGGCACTTTGTCTTTTTCCGAAGAAAACGACCAACATGACTACCACTCACAAGCAAGGGTTGTCAGCCTTTAGTTAAGGAGATTTAGCTTTGCTTGATGTGTACGCGCAGACGCCATTATCAACGCACTTACCCTATTGAGAACTTAGACCAGATTTCAAATTGGGACAGCACGAGAGTACACACTAATAATTAGTTAAAACGAGAGAAAAACTGGATTATAGTTTTTGCCTAGTGGGTTGACTAAAAGTATATGTGAGTGCAAAAGATGGATCATAGATGACTAACGTGGACTTGAAACTAACCAAGTTTACCAATTCAGTATGCCTTTGAGATACAATTTATAACTGGGTAACTGATTCACGTTTCACGGTTTCTGTCACCTGTATATTTAAACAAGCATCAAGGGTCTCAGCCGCAGGAGACTTTTCTAAATTATTTCCCGTCACCTCTTTGAATATCGTCTACAATTAGCCAGAGAAGCTTACTCTGGCAGCCAATCAGAATTATCGTCAGTTTAATAGTGCACAGATTAATGATATAGCAATTTAAACGCTGTAGACACCATCGTTAAAAATTGCGGATGAAGTATCCAATTACTTTAAACATAATTTTGGTAATGATGTTAACCAGCACTCAGGGATCGGCATCCTCCTCACCTGGACACTCATTGAGAATAACTATATTTCTGCTGTATGTTGAAAGGCTAGACCACATGGCCACGGATATTCTTTGGACCAGGAGATTCTCTCTACTAGTAAAGTAAATTATCAACCCTATTTCGGGTGCACATTGGACTGTAGTCTACTCCTCCAAGTATGATTAACATGTGACATAAATGTCTCGTATTTGGCGGTGTGTGCTGAACAACCCAGCCTTTGTTGTAAGGCGTAAAATTCACATCAGAGCACTTCATCTTTGCTCACAAAAATATGCACTTTACTCTAGAGCCTGAATCATCTGTAGACATAACGGTTTCAAATGTACTCATGTATTGTTGCGAGGATCGTGCATACGGTGTAAACCATATAGCAGAACAAATTGGACAAACAAGCATACGAACTCGTATTTTGCGCTAACAAGAGGAAGGAGAAATCTAGTCCGACGTCTGATAGATAAAGCTCTCGATGTATGCTCGAACTACACTATAGAAGACAAAAAGCAAGTTTCACTCGACAAACCCACTGGAAATGACTGTTCGGGTCAAATGATAGTAGCAGTTAACGAAACCAACTTCGAAGCTCCTTTTTCTTGCTCGGTTTGTTACCATGTTAGTTTTGTTTCCCGTGCTAAAATGTATACTGTCTTTACCTGTTATCTGTCTTTGTGTTTACTGATCCGTTTGTTCCTATGAAATAAGCTCTGTTGGCCGAATAACGTGACGACTATCCGGGAAAATCATAAGATATGGATTTTTCGGTGATCAAAAAGGTTTGCTCATCTGCGGTTGCTGATTATTTGATTGAATCAAAACAACCAACCACTCTGACTGATTCGTTTAAGGCAATCAAGTCTGTGAGATTCACCTGATGTCGGGCCGTATACTAGCAACCACAGAGACCGTCATCATTCGTTAACACACCCCATAATACGTTCAAACACAACACACTAGGGCATTGTACCTTCCGTGGCCATTCATTCAAAACACGGATATATCTATAACGTAGATGTGCTGAATTATTCACAAACCCACATAACCCACGTGATTGACGTCAGTTAGCTTGACCTAATGGCTTTGGCCTAGTTGGTATTAACTCTTGTTATCATTTACTACACTAATATGCTACTTACCACCCTGGACGAACCCATATGAATGTGGGGGTATTTAGCCTAATCATGGATCAACGAAAACAAGGTCGTTTGCCGGGCTTTTCTTCTAAATTTTGAACACATCTGTCATTGTGATAAGTACTAGTTTGGAAAAGCGCTTGTGCTAGTGTCATCAACCCTAAAATATTTTCAATACCATATTTTAACTTTAGTTTTCTTAAACGCTGAAGAAGACTGCCCGGCTTTATTTGAGCGTTCAAACAAGCTCGGATGCACGGTTCGACCTTACGAGTTCGTTGATCACCACTCCTATTCAGTTAAGTTAATTTACATTGTTTTCAAAATTTCGCATTGATGTATTTCGATGTCATGTGTTGATAAGTTCGCATGACAAATTTTCTTTCATTGTAGCCTGTGACATTTATGTCTACATTTGCAGATGGCCTGACATGTGTTATCAAGCGACTAATACGAGCAGACTAATGCCTATAAAACTTATAGTACGATAAACTTGCTCTTTGATTATTTCAGTCTGAAGAAAGGATTTATATTTATAAATTTACAAAGTACCACACTGCTGCTTGTTATGCCTCTTTTCGATTCAACTAACATGTCTGTCTACTGCACCTGCTCACAAAGTGCTATTCAACACTTGAAATAGATGCCTGTCAATCGCAGATGCCTCACAAAGAATCGCATGTATCTCAATCAGTCAGATAACATGTGTTACAAGTTAACTTCATTCGTTTTGTGCTGTTTGTGATGGATCACAAAACAAGTCAGATTTACTCTGGTATTGTCGATTCAATTGACGGTTTTGCAGTGGTGGTGGAGGCCTGACTGTAACTCAGGACGATGAAAATTAATTACAATTCTCACTTCCTTCAGTAAGTCAAGCTTATCATCTACTTTGTATCGCTTTAACTAATGTACTCAGAAATAAAAATGTTTTTTGCATCCGACAAACACAAGTTGCAAAATTTTTACAAGTTACTCCGGTAAAATTAGAAACAATATCGGATTAATTTTGAATTTCATCTATAAGTCTATTTGGATGGTAAATACTGAGCGTCACCTGAGGGTGCATGTAGCCTCTACATGTGCGAGTAATCTTCTACTGGTCAAAGTTAGAGTAAGGCAGGTTATCCAAACATCGTTCGTATGGAAATTTACCAATGGTAAATATCTCTGACACTAATGGAAGTTAAACTGCGGCGCACCAATTTGTATGGCGGCTCTGAAGGCCACTGTATTACTGCCTACACATCAAGCACACCTGATATATGATGTCCAAGTGGCCAACCATACTCTACTATGAGAATTACTAAGGCTACCCAGATATCTCTTGAACAGACACAGTAGTAATCCTGCTAAAACCGGTCGATATCCCTATCATCTTCTGGCTCATTTCACGTGTGAAGTGTGTCAAGCTGAAACTGATGGTTTTCTGGTTTCTATACAGAAAGACAGTTTTAGACAATACAGTGTGATTTGCCTTATGTTGATCGTTTGCTTGTAACACAAACTCTGTCTTACAGTAAAATGCCATTCTCGAGACTTACACTCCTGGTACAGTAGAAGACTAGACTGAACAATCTGTATAAATCCTGTAGAAAGTGAATGTTTTTCTTGACAGCAAAAATACAATTTGGCCAGAAAAAGATGTGTCCGTTCGCTCCAAATTCAATTCAAACAGGGTTGTAAATAATACTGATATATCTTCCCTTACGAAACCTGTATACACAGTTGTTTATGAAACCTGTCCTCAAATAATAAAAGAATTTTTGTCTCCAGTTCTCAATTTGGGTAGGTTATATTTTAAAAAGTACAACACTTTTGCATGAATGTTTGAAATCGAAGCACGTATCAGACATTCATAAATGCCATTTAAAGAATCTACTTTGTTATCGTATAAAAATCAAGACTTATTCAGAAACTTTCTTATGTTGACCTTCGGGATAAGAGCACCTGAAAATTCGATTGAAAACTATGTAACGTCATTATTCCTTGGCATACCTTTTGCTTCTTATGTTCATGTCATTTATTTTATTTAATTCGTTGGTATGTTTGTTTTACTGTAACAATTTGGGGTGCGCTCGAACAACGAATTAGCTACTGCTTCAATTTGCAACGATTTTAACATCCTGACATTTTTGGAGCACTATGTGCCGGGATCGATTTTGAAATTGTTAACCGTCTAGTTAACCAAGATGTTTTATTTTCTAATTCTAGCCTTATATCACTTGTTCAGAAATATCTCGTGGTAGACTTGTTAGAAACGATGTGACGACTAAAATGGCTTAGGTTATTGGAATATTCACTTTTCTTATTCATCAAATAGTAACGCCGCATTATGGTTAATGTATGTTGTTGATTTGGAATCATTCTCGTCTTTCTACTCATTATTCCACAACTTTGTGGAGTAGTACTCTCCGTTAAGTGTTCCCGTAAAAATGGTGAGGGCCAAATTTCCTACTGTATTTTTATAGCCAACTTTAAAATATTCTACTGTGAAACTTCTTTCCCAATCTATCAGCTCCAATCAGTTAATGAGTTCTCCACGTGTTTCTCAGCGTGGATGTCATCCGAGTTTGGTGAATGCAAACAACCAACAAGGGCGCTTTCTACAGGCAACTGTCATTGCATGACAGTAGCGCTGATGCTGTCAAGTTTAGGTGAAAATGGCATCTCATTTTAGGTCTTGATCTGTCTGACCACGCTACCTTGCAAACCAAAATATTTTACAAATCCATCATACTGAAAGAATAATGCGATCGTTAAAATTGAACGGTTAAGCATTGACTTTTGTTAAACACTAGGAGTGTTTGTAGATGTTGGACTAAGTATGAATGATGCTAGCTCAAAATGTCGTCCACCCCAGTGTAGCTGTTCGCTGGTGAATTTTTACTGCGCGACTGGAGCACAGTCAGCTGGACGTGTTGTTTATGCTGTTGCAACGTCAAAACCGTTCGAGTCGACAGCATTTTGCAAGCTGAGATCGTTAGCAAGCAGTTTTTCACCGCAGTCTTCGTTCGTCTATCTTAAGCCCCACTTTTTACCTGGTGTTTTGGAAAATTATGCGTTTCCTTTGAAGACCGAATTTTGATATTCATAGTGAAAATATTGAGAAGTCCCTTTTGACTCTCATGCGTGGTCCTTAAAGAGAAAAAGTTAGCTTTCTGAAATGCTGTTTTTGTTTTTAACACCACTTTCATGGCTGTTTTTCGATTCTTTGTTGAGGATTAATTGTTGAACAGTTATAATGACAGACTGGCGTTGACTAACAAGGAGGCACCGAGCAGCAGTCGATGAACTCTTAGGTTTTAACGTGCCCTATAGAAAAGAATCCTGCAAATAGTCGGTTCAGGCTACGTGGTGAACAGCCGTCTGGATAGAGTTGAACGTCATCAGCACTTCGCGTGTAAGAGAATCGCACCAACGCCCCAAGAATATCTTTGTTTGGATCTGAATTTGCACTCTGACCCCCATACTTGTGAGATCAGCGTGTTGAGCACAACGCCAGTAACCCCATAGTAGGCATGACCAAATGATCGTATTCGAACGTTCAACCACAACCTTGTAAGAATAGTGATCAGTTTCCCCGATCATTCCGAACGCAGAATAAACAAAGTCACTGCGTTCAGTCTAATTGATAACCCGATGACTAGGACTTTTTGGTTAGGTTGAATTGACCGTCTTCATTGAACCAAGTGATCAGGGTTTGAGTCATGAATAAAAGTTCGTAGCTTCAGATTGTCTCAAATTTCGAAGTGAGTTAACCAGAAGGTTTACTTGAATAGAAAGACTACGATCAGGTGCGCATGGAGCGCAAATTAAAAAATCTAAATCCCTGAATTTCTATTAAATGACCCGTGAGTAAGCGGTTGATTGTAGTTCTATGAGCCTCGGGTGTGAAACGAAGTGTGACATTCAGTTAAAGTAATCACCATATCTTCTTGTAACCCAAGTGATCACGACCTCATGACTTATCGGATAAGTGTTTGGGCTACAATCTGCCACTTATTCGTTCGTCGTGGATTCGAGCCCCTTCCATGCATGATGCGGATTTGACCCAACCAAAGCTGAAACAGCTGTCTACCACGTCGCTGGTGATCACTTGGATCAACTTTGTGCAAAAACACTTCTCAATCCCTTCCGTGTCTGTTATGGATATTTGCTCATTTGTCAAGTGATGGATTGATTTCAATCTATAAGTGGAAGGATGTACAATAGCTAAGGAAAGGAAGGTACACTTTGCAACTTTTCAAATTTTTCAAGTACCAATATACAGACTTCATCAGAGTTTAGTTGGCGTTGCAGTTGACAAATCTGCTTTAAAATTCAAAATCATAGCTGAAGCTGTTTTGTTTAATCTCTGTAAAACTTTCCGTAGAATGCAGTTATTGGCAAAAATATAATTAATTATGACTAGTTTTTGTTTAACTCACAGTACACACATTTTTAAAACTGAACACATATGGCCAATGCACCTGTTAACTTGACCTCGCAATAGCCATCTTCTGTTTTTAAACAGAAGGCACTTTTGTCCGCTCGACGACTATTTCACAATAGAAACCGAACACTACTCAAGTCTCTCCGATTTCCGTTTGTTGTCGTATGTTCCAGTGTATGCTTCGATTACGTAATAAACGAAAACGTAAAATAACTCGTCAGTCATTTTAGAATGAAAATGGTTGGTTCATGATCAATTACTTGAGTCATTAAACTTGCGAGACATTATTTTAAAAGATTTACTGATCAGGGTAATATAAACCCTGCAGTTTTATTCAGATAGGAGTACGCTCTGCTACTCCTCTATTTACAAAATGTTACCGCCTTATGACTAGCACAAAATAAAGGTTAGAAACGTTATATATCCAAAGGAGCTCGACACCGGTTTCAGCTAGTTTGGCAATCACAAGTGAATACCGAATGGTGTTTGACACAAAAATATTATCATTTAGTGGTTGTTCGTTTTATGCTACATAATCCAACAGCTGTAATAAAATAATTTTGTTTTGAAAAGCTTCAGGTTTACAGGTCCATCCGAAATACAGTCTTTAAAACGTCAACAAGGTTATCCGTACTCCCTTAGATACACTGACGTTGTACGGTTCATTCTTTCAACGTAATTCTTCCGATGTGATAATTGGTCATATTAACCCTTGAAAAGTTGATAGTCTCTATACTACTTGTAATTCACCAAAACAATCTTCAATCGTTCGGATGCAAAATGACTACCAACAAACATCAAATTTAGCCGTATAAATTTTGAATTAATCAGTAGTAGTTTTTCACACTGTGTTTATCGAAAGGCTTTACAAAAGAATATCAGATACCAGTGATCAGCTGTAAAGCTTACTTATCTGGCTAGTTGGATGGGAATTTTGTTACCCGCCTACAGTATTGCTTTCCAATTTTCCGATCTTAATCAGTCAAACTATTCTGGTTTTCACACAGTTTACCTGTTTACATGTAGCCGAAATGTTATGCATCTATAAAGGCTTGAATGCATCCCTTTTCACTCTAGTCACATTTAGTCACCAGCTTTTCACTTTCAGTTTTCCTGTTCTCTTTCACTTCCACGCCTCACGAAAGCAAAGTTAAAATACATTGTCTGTCGTACTCATACACACACACAAGCACATGCTTGCTATGATTGCCTAAGGGTTTCCTTTTCATGTTAGCCATTTAATTGGCTAATCGGCATCGGCTGGCTGGACTCAAAGGCCTCAGTCACACACCTACTGGTCTTATTCCTGCAATGACTGAGGTTGCAGTCAGAACAGCCTTCCGGATCAAAACAGTACATAAGCCTAACCACCACGTCAAGGTAGCAGAAAAGATCAGGCCTACAGATATATAAACAAGCACATGCTTGCCACGATTACCTAACGAACTCTTTCTGATGTTTCTAACCGACCAGTCGTGACCCCATCAGAACGCTTTTTGAACTCGCGGTGACCCAAGCTCGTTAGGACAATAACCTAACCAGCTTCCCAACTGCGACAACGAGATCTGCTCGAAAGTTAATTTGTCAATCACAAAAATGCACGAAAGCTTCCCCATCCGCTCACCAGATCTGGCCCCTCAAGACACTATACCTACACCCACATCGTCCAGTCAAATAGCCCAGATGAATACAACTCCAACGCTGTTAACCACTGCACAACCTTATGGCAATTTTCAAAGTGGACGTAGTTTCTTATGGGAAATTTTGCTGATTAACTTGTGATCGGGTGTCTTCGAATGTACACCGTTCCCATCAGCCATTAAACAACCGGTTCATTTGACTGCACCGCTAATAATGAACTTTGTCTTTTATTTTAACCCCAGTGTCTTCTTTCTACCTCACATGACTAGTTTCGACTGACCGACTTTCTTTTAAGATACTTCTGTAGCCAAATGCAGTGCTGTTCTGCACATCCATCATGTCTAGTAGCTCAAATTGTTCGATAATTTTAATCGACATTCCAGGTTGGTCATGATTTTTACACACGTCTTATGTTATTATTATTACAGCTCAAAAATTAAAGTCAGCCACACACTAGCGTAAACGTTTGACACTCAAAGCTGCCACATTGCCAGCCGAATGAAAGTTTAAGAATCTCGATAGTTTGTGGTCTAGACCTCCGTCATCTACTTGTTCCGAGTAATACTTCGCTTCTTTTCCTCCCCTTCTCTTCTTTTCTCTTCTACACACATTTACTCTGTTATTTACAGAGCAACTGCCAGGAACTATAGCTTCTCAAACAGAAAATGACATTGACATTGCTTATTGGAATCAACAAGCGTCAACGTTAAATGCGACCAATCAACGATGTTACCCGCAACGGAGGACTGACACTGAAATCTAGCGGATGTTGATGTACTAATCAGGTGTAGACTGGAAGGACTTCGTTCACTTCACATGATTCACGGACTTATAAATCGCTGCAACACGTTTTGGTCAACCTCACAAAACGTACAGCCTCATTGCAATCATCTTGTAGATAAGTCGTTCCTCAGAGTTGTCCTCCAGTGCATTCCAGGCTCACATGTTGAACCTCAAATTCCGTTAATTTACACGGGTGCCAGCCGTCCTAACAAACATGCGTAAAAGTGTTATACTTTTAACTAGTGAAGTTCCAACGTTGGGGATGTAAGGTGGGAGGGATGCTTCAAACTTCTGTAGGAGATTTGCGATTTTGCACGACATTCCCGGTGCCACTAAAACGACTGTGATTAATGCCGCATATACCTCCGCTCTCTGAAAAGAATCAATAGGAAAACGAGATACTGCCCCTGGCGCTTACCCTACTTCACAAACAGACCTACGGCTTTCAGTTCCGTTTTTTCATCATTGAACATAAATCGTGGCTGTGTACTTTCTGCCTCAACAACGGCTTTCCAGTAATTTCCTTCGGTTGTCGCAAGTGTGTAGCCACATATTTTTGAGCCACGACCTCGAAATTCCTTACCTGTGAGCTGAAGACCTGAGCCAAACCGCCCGTCATTTATGCATTTTTGGTAGTCTGTGTCCTGCTGGCGAATGAACCACCACTTTCGAGAACGATATGGGCAGACGACTATTACACGATATGCACTATATATTAGGCACAACGCACAATAACACTGATTACTTAAAATATATACCACTTCGGCAAGAAATTTCTCATGTCCACGTCGGTCACTCTAAGACAGACTTCCCGACAGTCATTGCTGGTTACGCTACGCCGACTCCTTCTCAAGCTGTAATTTAATGACTCCCCTCTAGTCGTTCTTAAAATGATCGTCCGCAGTTATACCTACAGGTCCGGTATCAAAGAGCACATCGATGAATTCGTTTTCACTATCATCAGGTTTTCTGGAATTCAGTACAAGCTGAACCTCGCCAGCGGAGTGACCGTGATCATGCTAGTCCGTAGAAGTTGACAAAATCGCTGTTTAAATGTGTGTTTGACCCTCTGTGGATGTCATCCTCACGTAACTAGAAAACGTGTAATAGCTCAATTAGGAAAATCTTCGAATATCAACTCAGTTTGGAAAATCACCAACAAACATGATTTGTCTCTGTTTGTCTGCCGGTAAGCAAAATCCGACGGCTCCAATCGGAGCGCCCATGGATTGGAAACTCCTCATCACCCTCAAAAGTTTAATCTCACCAAGACAATTCTTCCTGATATAGAACTGAAACATCCGCCAGAGTTTCATCGGCCGCTACTCTGCTATCGAAATTGTTTTGTGGTTTAGTCTATCCTTCGAGCATACCTTATTGAATATCGGTCGTCGTAACGCCGTTACCAGCGACTGTTATTTACAACCTCACCGGATGCGCAAGCAGAACCAATTTCGCTCACAACTTTTGAAATATTTCGGACAATTCGTATCAACAGACCGATTACCATTGTACCCGACAGTAAGAAGGCACCAATAGTCAACATTTGAAATGCGGAAAGACTATGCAAACTTGATTCACTAGTTAGTATCTGGCCAATGGCATATCATACTGATATAATCATTACAATGTATTAATTTAACTACCTAAATTCGCCTTCCGTTAAACACTAAAGGGTTAGCTCTTTAAAGAGGTGATACATGTTCTGGTGAACAATCTGTCTGTCACATAATACATCATCTCAGTTGTGGTTTCATTGTCGCCTACATTGGTAGAACGGTTACTGGCATCAACGTATAGCGCAGAACGATCCCACATGAATCATGGATAATTTTTACCGTTAAACAATTCCAAGATTCAGAAATTCCTCGCATCGGATTTGGCAACTTTCATGATTCGGAAAGTACTTCAGCCCTGGAGATTGACAGGCCGAAATGTCAACTTACCTGTCCAAAGTAACTGGATATTCTCCGTCGGCGGTATAACTAACCTAACAGAAAAGTGTCGTTTTTAGAAAAATGAGAAAAATAAAAATCATTAGCTTTGTGTTTTAAACGCACATCTTGTACTGATATTAGTGCACGAACATGTGTGATCCATGAAAATACATGACCTCAAAGTTTTTCGTTTTTGTAAAGTAAGATGCTAACAGTTTTTACCTCGCTTTTCCCCTAAACGTCATATGCAACTCATATGAAGGTCGGACTTTAAAAATGGCCGACTGGTAAGTGTGAGCGAAAGGAAAGGAATCTTAGCAGCACGACTAGGTGGTAGCAACAGATTTGGGTTCATTTGAAGTGGGCAAGCTTTTGGGTTAATATACATCAAAGGAACAGGGATAGAATTTTATTAAACAGAACGACAGAACGTAAACCCGGGTGATAATTCAAGGTGAAATTAGAACAAACATAAATAATCTGATCTCAGCAGACCCACTAACATCTTCGCTGGCAAAACGTTTGTAGAATTAGGTCACTTGGTTAATCCACTTGTCTTCAACATCATATTACCCTTCCAGAAGACAAGACCACAGGCGTCCATGACAGCCACTTCTACTAATCAGTGTCAGCCAAATTTCAAACAGGGAAAGTTACCAATTTCGTTGGTTTGTTTACCATGTAACTAGTGCTGGTGTTAGTTGGAGATGTCATGTTCAGTTTCTATCCTTCGAAGTGAGTTCAACAGGATAATATTTTAGCTGGTCCTCAGTTACTCCAAGATTCTTGTTTTAATGCATGGTTGTAAGTGTGAAGCCAGTCAAGTTGTATGTTAGAAAGATGTCATGCTCTTTTGTCTGTGGGTGATTTGTGTGCGTTTCCGATACCGACCTACACAACTGTATTCTATGCATGACCATATGAGTTTGATATATTTATGTACACCCATGCTTTAATTCTACCTGCTTTCTCCGTGCTAATCAAGTTAATCACATAATATTTGGTTTTGGATGAGTTAGTTTACCAAAACACACAGTACCTAGCTTTTGGTAACTGGCAAGTTACCAGAATGAAGTTTGAGTTAAGCGGTATTTAGAATAGAAACTTTAAATAACTTATTGGAAAATATTGTCAGTGACTGCACTGTTTACAAAGGTGTCTGGCAACAATACACCAAATGTACTTCTTCAGAACTAGCTATTCTCTCCTAAGCGCATGCTACTAATTTTAGCTCGAATGGAGTAAAATCTGAAACGTTTTTCATAATGAACTGAGTATCCTACTGTCATGGATCACAAGTGTGTAAAAAACTCACAGTCACACTGTCAGCATTCCATAATGACAGATCGTAATCTGGTTGTCAAAACGTGGATCAACCCAGATAATTGACATGAAATATTGCGTTGACTACAATAAAAAACTTAATGACTATGTAAAAAATGATTTTCCTGGTCATTTCTTGAAAGGTGTTAGTAGGCTTTTAAATTTTCAGTCGAGTTAGATAGTTTTAGCCAGATGAAGGCAGACGGTCCTAGGGGGTGTAACATGAAGTATACATTTTTCCAGCATTTGAGGTTTGAATGATTTTTAAGTTGTGGACGGTGACCAGTTTTTCTCAAATATTTTGCTCATTTGGACAGATGGAAAACTAATTTTGTGCACGTACCTGTGATTGTAAAATTTATATAAAAGTCATAAAAGTCAGGTACTAATGATGAACTAAACTGCCTTTTTTCATAAAAATGTGCATAACTCAATCTAAAGTGAAGTGACGCAGTCTTAAACGGAGTGCAACTCCCTTTTTGTTTGAAGACTTATGCGCAACGTTTCTCAAATCTACTTATCGAGCAGTTTAAACAGAACTACGGACTGTGGAGCTAGAATCACCAATCAGCCCCAAGTTCGATGAATAATCATATCCCTGCCACATAATTTTCTAGATGACAACCCGAAGCGGAGTGACGGCAAGTACAGTCAGTAGGCCATGTATTCGTCATACTCATAGTGAACCGAACAACTGTTCCGCTGAAATGTCTTTTGTCTATTATGGATTTTGTCCAGGAATGGTATTAGTTGAGTTAAAACTGTGGATACATGTGTTTACACATAATGTTTCCTTTCCACGTGAGACACTTTATATTTATGGCTAAAATGAAAGCAGCCCCCGATCATCAATGAATTCTCAACAAAAAACATTGTGTACGCTACTGGGCTTCATCTGAAGTCATTCCAGCAGTACTTTTATTTATCAGATCTATCTGAGTAAACATTTTTATCAATGAAAAACACCATCTCTTATTCCTCTATCCAGGTTGAATTTGACCCTATCCATACTAGTCGCAGGGATTTGTGACACACTACCAGAGCATGATATGGTCATCAAAACGCTCGATCTCAAACAGTTGATATCTACCTGTCTATTGGTTTTGCGTACACTATCTGCTATTTCCAGACTTTTGTACTGTTTCATCGTGAGTTATGGCTAAACAACGTCTTGCCCAACCTTTTTATATGCTTGTACAATCTACACCAACAATAGCAAGCAACCGAATAACTGTTGTGTTAGTTCTTCTCAGTTACTTTGTAAAACCATAAGAATTGGACTGTATCATACTGGACACCAAAGTGTTACCGTTATCGAGTTCCGTCAACTCCGTTACTCCGGCCCATTGATGGCACCTTTATCAATAAGTCAATGGTGCCTAAACGATATCTGAAGTGTGGTTGGATAGTACCGACCCCTGGACATGCATATGAATAATCACGTCGAAAGATATACGGATGAGAATTTCTGTATATAGTGTTCTTATACATGTTGGTACTAATCATGTACAAGTTGGTTGTGCCGTTTATCTCAGACTGTGGAGTCCACCGATCAGTTCTGACGTTGACGTTAGAACTGTGCAAAAACCCAGTCTGCCCCACTCTCCCGGATGATAGTATAATTTCGCAAAGTATAGTAGCAACAATTCTACTTAAGAGACAGGGTCAATTTTGCCTTATTTCATACGTTTGGTTTTCTAATTGTTAAATCACTGTTTGCTTCAGGTTATGTGTATTCTGTGATCATACATACATAGAAATGAAGTCTTATGTCCTTGATAATAGGCGATGTACGCGACAAAAGCTGAAACAAATATAATCACGGAACAGTGTGTGGAACTGTTTGAAAGCAGTCAGAAATTTGCCCTGTCATGATCATTGCGTTAAATTTAAACTGTGCATCTATTTTCTAGCCGATAATTTGGACTTCAACTTTTAATGTTGGCAGGATTCAAATAATGTTCGAACAAATGTTAATGCTCAGTCACTGGCGCAATAGGCTGACTATCACTCACAACTGGCCACAGATTTGGGATTCTCATAAACCTTTTAGTTACTTTCATTAAAGCACATCACGTACACATATCCCTGCCACGGATGGGAGTAGATTTCTGGTCATGCTTCCATAAAACGGGAATAGGGCGCACTTCCGTAAAGTGCTTAAGGAAATCGTGAATATCTTAATATCTTTCCAGTAACTAAGCATTATCCTCAGTCTTTCTCGTCGAGACGGTTATTATTTGAGAACACAGTTTCCTAAATGAATCGCATCAGTAGAATGTATCAACCTGCGAGTATTCATAAAAACGAGACAACACTTCTGGACTACAAGCAATCAGTAATCATGGCTCAGTTGATAGAACTGGATGAAAAGTAGATGACGCTTTACGGGCAACTTATGATCTTATAAAAATAAAATATAACATAAGAAAACAGTTACTTGAATAACTAGAAGTGTAATCGATTTGAAACCAATTCCCGCTTGTTGTTGCACACAGATGAGTGCGACTTACAGGTGGCGACACCGTTTACGATTTGCGAGGTTGTAGGTTTCAACTATGATGACATCAGCATTCAACCCATGTACCACGTAACACCAGGCAATTTTCAGCATTAAGAAAGATTAAAATAACCTAAGCACCAATTGTAGTACCTACAAATCAAGGTTACCAGTTATTACGCTTGACTCCTCACTAGACCTGTCAACTGGAACTCTATCATGTGTCCTAATGTTAACAGTTTTTCTGATTTGATGGAACCAGTTCGTACTAACAGTTTTGTGTTGGCAGCCAGTCGAAGTCAAGCTTTGGTCCCTAAGCACTTACCATTTCTGCCGTTCTATTTGCTTTCAAAACGTACGACGTTAACGCGGATGTTGATGAAGCACAGTAGACGAAAGACAGGAGTGTATTTACTGTAATACTCGTAGTGATGGAGGACAAATTTCGAGGTAGTTTTACTCGTAGGGTTTCTCCAAACAAAAATTCAGCCGATTGGCTTTGGTAAAGATCCTGTTCTGTCCGTTGTGATTGGTATTCTATGCATTACTTGTTGTGTACCATATAGTATATCAAAGTCTCACCGGCGACTTGCGACAAATCGAAATCAAAGTACGGAGTATATTTTGCATCATAGTTAGAACCACTCAGCCCCAATCCAGCACACACGTAGTTGCACCACAAATGAATTTGTATCCAAATAGGAGGTTCCTGACGCAATCTTGTCAAATCACATCTAAAGACAATGAACAGTGGGAAAATGAATAGATTACACAATCGATGGAAATTGTTACGTGAAAACAGAATGCTTGATACGAGGTATATTGGCATTTATGCATGGTGCTAAAAATGGTCTGTTACTTAGTTCAAAGACCAAGGAAGAAACGAGGATGAAGAACATCGAGGTTTGATTGTTGAGACTGCCATAACTGTACAGTCAGGTTGGTGCGGTCAGCCCACAATGCACTACAATGTGCCTTATTACACAAAAGATCGTGATCTGCAAAGCGATTCGGTGCGTTTTTGTTCTCATTCCAAAGCTGTGATGAACATTCATTGTAAATTTTGACTAACCGTTGTCATACAATGTGTGGCAGGTTCGAACTAAGCTAAAACTGTCTCATATGGGTTATTGGTTATTGTTATTTAGTGCTGAAGAGGCAACACGAAATGCTAGCATCCACCACTGTCCGTTTTTTACTGCTTTGTTCAAATTAAGCTAAGAGAGTTTGAAAATGTTGAGGACTGGGTTGTAGGCTAGTTGACAACATGTTTCAAGTATGGTGTATATAGAACCAAACCATCAGCGCAGAAGACAATGTCTTGCGAGTATTCCGTTAGTACAACAACTTTCCAAATGAGCTTTCTAAAGATCTGACATCCTATGGCACAGTTTGACGACCGTCTAATTGTGTGAGGACCCAAAGCATGCATCACATACGTGTGCTCCCTCTGTAAGGGAGGCGAGGAAAAGTAGGCACGTATTGACTCACGGAGCATTGTATATGGCGCGACATTGCACGTAGTCGAAGTTTGGGGAAAGGTGTGCCAGGAGTCACCTTGTGATTTTGTACTTACGATACAGCTCACATACACGTAAACACAAATAGCTCACTGCTACTGCTGTTCAGTAGTCTTCTATGTGCGAAACATTTTGCACGAGAACCATGGGCTAACCAAGTAAGTTTGTCTGAACCTCCTGCATAAAATCCGTGATTGACGATTCACACTATGTTTTATTGTTCCCTATTTGATCTACAAACTGAGGTGGATGTTTTGGCCTCAAGTGTATACATAATATTGATTTACTGAAGTGACTGGTTACTAGGTCCAACCTTGACGTACTGTACATATCGTCATCGTACGGACAGCGAACGTTAACAGCTGTTGGAGTCTCATGGTATCACAATGCTATACTCAGGTGATCTGCAAAGGGTTTCACAGGGTATCACGACATTGGGTCCGAAAATGACAGAATAACTCGGGTGAATAATTGCAGAATTTAAGTATTTTCAAATGTAATCGCATTTGTTTCTTTATGAAAGCCATTAACTTTGAATTTTATTAGTCAACAAAGTAAATTGTATCGTCTCAGGTCACGTGTATGCAAAAAACTTCAAAATGATTGTGAACTTTGTCAATTATTGTGTCATATCTGAAACTGAACCGCTGTCAAAACAAATAAAGGAACGTAGATCTCCATGTGTGCGTACTTCCCTTCTCTTAGTGTACAATTTCAAGCCTCCAACAGTTCGAATGTCACCTGTCACGTGACAACTATAACTTAATTCATTCTGATTTGGCTTGATTCTTGCCTTATATTTGTTCAGCTTTAAAAATCGAATGGACTATGAACTAAGCTGTTCTACCGCACTGTGTTTGTGTCAATTCATCAGACTTTTTGACAGGTTCGGACCACCATCAACCACAACGATCGCGGAGTAGAAATGGGCTGTCTCTGGAGCATGAAAATGACTGAACAACACTGAAATGTGACCAAAGATCTAAATCAGGTTAGTAAGTTACAGTTGAATGAAAAAATGTTGTTCTGCTAGCTGGCAGTATGCGAACTGTAGTGAAGTATTTTGTTGAAATTACTCCTTAATTTTAAACATGTCTGAAGAACGTATTTTAAGTGTACGTTGAATTGAGTTAATCCGCGAACTAGATCTGTAGCACCACCATCTAAGCGGCGAACGTATTTTCTTCCGCACCTGAAATGTGATCAGGAAGAGTTCAGTAACTGAAATAAATTACTAAAATAAACTCCTTTGCCAATCGAATTCTTGACTACGAATAAACGTTTGACAGGGATTCATCTTCTACATTTGATGAATATCTCAAGATGCCAGCGTGAATTTGTAATTATTTTCACAGAGGTTTCGGTATGTGTTGTAGGGATGTTTGTAGGCAAAAGTTGGGTTGGCTGTATTTTGACCAAAAGATTTATCGGACCCCGTCAACTTTAACGCGAATGAGAAGTCACAATAATGCAACTGACTGCTTCCATAAACCATCTGTCGAGCATTCCTGATAGTACAATGATCAGGTTCGATCGGATGGTTTACAGTCGTATGAGTCACTCTTCAATCTCCATAATCCTCAAACCACTTCGGGGATTGTAGCACCCATTACTGACTTTTAGATTGTGAAGGGTTTTCCCAAAATGGTAAGTTATCCAGCAAGAAAGTTTATTTTTAGTAGTGCTACAACAGCTGGAGTCAAACTGAAGTTCATGTATAAAGCCATTCACCCACAGATTTATCGATTTTGTACAAAGCACGTGTGCTGTCTTGTCCTACTAGACTAGGAGGTGAGTGGAGATAAGCATACTTGCTACCGGAGATGGAGTGATAAGCTGCCCCACAGCCTGCTTATGTTTATGAAAATATTATGCCGTAGTAAAAAACGTTGCCAGCAATTCATTTGCGTTTTTGAGGTGTATGTTAAGGATTTCTAGGATGCCGTTAGTGAGTAGTAGCAAAAACTGCTGAATTACATCAACGGATATAAAATACAGATAACTGACGGCATCAAACAAAATTGGTCTGCTCTGAGACGGCTCATCTTGAAGGAAAAGTTGGCCGAAAATACCAGATGGAGACAGATTTGATTATTTTTAAAAAGCTTTATTATATCCGTTTATACGGCTTATTTCTTGTTTTGAAATCTATACTTTATACAATATCTGTAGGAGATTAACTCTGTTGTTAACAAGTATTTACAGGTTCCGCCCTTTTTGCTCTGTCTCAGACAGTGCAGTCAGCTAGTTCAGAATGAGATTCTATTTTTTCCTGATCGCTTATCATTGTAGAACAGTGAACTGTAGAGGACAGATATGAGGAAGTTAAAGAACTGTATATCTATAGGCTACATTTGATTTTATTGAATTACTAACATGTGTTTCTCCTTGTCTACTACTGATCTGTGCTATGAAATCTAATTAAAATATAAAACTATTGCTTGTTCAAACAAAACTGACGCGATAAATTCATCCGTTGTTTGGGATTGTTCAACGGACAGTCACGTGTCCTGCCTAAAATCAACATCAGATATGAAAGAGTAATCTAGTACCAATGAAGGTCGTGGTTTGTCTGGAACACAATTCAGTCAGGTTAGAACATAAATTGTGCCCACCATCGTAAGTGGAATTATCTCTCCAGAATCTTGAATTATTTTATCCGTTTCACGGGACCATACGAAACTGATTTCCTTAAGAAAGAGGTATATTTTAGAAAGGACTACCTAGGTGAACTGCACCATTACAATGAACATGTTAGCAGCTTTTAGACTGTCAGCGCTGGAACTGCATCATTCCAAGCCGTCAGCATATTTCATGATAGTAACATTTAAGAAGCCGACCTGCCCAGTTTTTTCGGGACTCTACTGGTTTCTTCCACTGTTGTAGACTGAGTTTATTCGCTACAGTGAACTGATCACGTTGAGATATCTGCTGATTGCCGCTGTAACATGCAAGCCGGCCGTCTTTACTCTGGTTGTCCGTTAAACTTACGGACCAACTTTGGGGCAGTGTGAAGACGCCGAAAGACGGCGTTCCTCCGAAGCAGGGATTCCAACAACAGTCCTTAAAAAGGAAACAATAAGAAAGAAGCATGACCCAAAGGCCCAGTGAGCCATGCACACGACTTACACAAATGAAAGCTAAGACAGCGTCAATAACATAGCAACACGTCATGCAATACAATTCAAATTCAACCCATGCGCGCTTGCTGATTTCGACCGCACGTTACAAAGCGAATGTAACCTACGTGAAACCGGCAATGCATAACTTTTCCGGCGAAAACATTCAGAATATAGCCTATTTACTGCCAGTTTGTTAGCGAGTACATCTGGTGAAAACGGCGCCGAACAATAACACATTATTGCTTTATATTTCTGGTGATACACCACACTGTCAATTTGCTGGTTACGGAACATAAACAGATTTTCAGTAGTTCCGTTATTAGGCACATTCTTTTCTGTTCTTTGCCATAGATGTTGAGACGTCCTACTCTTTTCTACAGATCTGCTTCAATCGAGGACATTCAAAAGACACTTATAGTTAGAAAGTCACATAATTGATACACACCTGGAAGCAAAGTTCTTCACTTTCAGTCGGACAGATTGTAGCCCATCCATGAACCACGTGATGAGTGAGCGAGTTAACGGTATCGAATCTGCGTTGTAGAGTAGCGATTATGACACACTGCATGTTCTCCGCATTGCGGTTTCAGTTGGGTGAATTCAGTTAAAAATTAGTACATCACTGGTTCTGTTCTGTTTTATGTGCAACGGACGTACGTATATGTGAAATTATTCAAAACTATTGACCTATTAAAATAACTAGGCAGTATCCATCTCAGAATGCTTTGACAGGACGAATTTTTAAATATACCACTTGGATTACTAGTAACACGGTCACTTTATTACACTGTAAGCTTTGATAAACATCGCTTAAGTCAAGGCCAACTCCAATCTGGTATTAGCTTACGTTGATTTCAACCATTCTTGTCGAAGATGTTCTTAATTCACTTAACGGAAGTCAAACATTCTTCAGTAAAATTGACGAAATAGACCTCAGATTTGTCTAACTTAATTTTTAAATACAGAACATGATCAAGCGAGACTTCGATCAGGTTTAACTGCAGCTTTTCCGTTTAGGTGGACTTTCCAGCCAGCTCCTTTTCGAAAAAAGCAATGGACTTGAGTTTCACCTTCGTTGGAGTTGTGATCACGCACCATTGTCCTGTTTTGGATGTAAACTTCCGTTCGTGTTCGCGTTGACAACTGTGCATTGTCCAGTTAGCTGTGGATTATTTGTCAATGATGAATGCTAACAAGAGCGAAAAATCTAATCTAGTGCTTACTTTTAAATGGGGTTGACTTAAAAGTCTATCGGAATGTAAAAGTGGCAACTAAATATGATCAGCATGTAAATCATTTGATCACAATTCGACTACTTTTCTGAACTTAATAAGTAAAGTTTCTGAGTCACAACAAATAAAGTTTGGTGAGGCGAGTTAGTAAGCTACCTGTAGACTGCATACTATCAGACCTGAACTTGAACATTCCAAATTAAGAGATTTGGATAAAAGATCTTAGCCAGAATACTTATCACTGTTCTACCTGAAAATCCACCAAACATCGTACATATAATAATTTGCTCGCCACGTTTTATTTTAAACGAACATGGTAAAGTAAAAATTACCTAAAACGGCAGTTTGTGCAGTGAGATTAAATACACAGACAGGTTAATACTGTTAGGATTTTCTTAGATTGTCTCCTTGGCTTATGTATACTCAAACCTTTATCTTTGACTTATACTCTCAAATAATTGCATGTTGATGCCACAGGATCGGACATCATATCAACGTACACTACTTCGATGGTAGCTTATATTGTATATAGAAAAAGCAACTCTGTCAACCAAAACCCAACAGTTTATCAACATTGACATAAACGGGTCACCTGAGATGACCACTTTGAGGAGTAAAACAACCGTTTTTATCACCACACCGCAGAAACTTCCATATGACGTATAATCCAGTGAACGATACTAACGTGAAATTGCTGATTCGGCTGTCTACCATTAACAGTTCTTAACTTGAGGGTAGATATGGCAAATATTTTGAAAAAATCCTGTAGTTAAACGATTAAAAACATATCGTCTGGCGCTAATGAATAAATGTTATCCATCCATAATGGACAAATTGAATAACTTAAATATTTGTGTTCTTTGGTGAGCTGTGTGCTGGTAAGTTGTTCAGGTGACGAATTTCCATCGGTACATTCCCACAAAAATTTGGGATCGCGATTACTGCTTATTTGATCAACTATAATCATTTTGTTAATAGGAGAGATGCTTTTCAGATTGAAAGTAGAAAGTGTGTTGGCGAACAGTCTGTCGTCGGTTAAACATTTCTGGGCCAATTGCATAATATTTTGTGACGTCGTGGTTGCCAAGCGGGCAGAATCAAGAGCAATTAATCACATAATCACATCTCGCCGTTGTGAATCCAAGGGCAACTCTGTGACAAAATTGACCTTTGTGGGTGTCAGGTGGGTAATTAGGGGCCATGGTAACCGTAGGGCCTGAACAAATTTCTTCTGAGTGCACAACTGTGGATTGCACAACCGAATTCCGATCGCTTCCGCGATGGTTAGATTACGAACTTTGACTCCTCTGCGTTGGCGACTGAGCCATGGGCTGGAAAACCACTTCTAGTGAGACTAGGTGCCATGACTCAACAAGATGTTCCAGAAGTGCACTCGAAATGGACTACACCTCGTCCGTGTGGAGTGGTGTTCACGTACTCTCTGAGAAAGGCGTCTGGTTGTGCAACCGAGGTAACCTCCTCCATAGGAGAATTTGAAAAACTAAACACAAAATGAGGTCACATTTAGGCAACGTACGTGGACTACCGGGTTGGATCTGAACGAGATTCGCAGTTGTGCAGCACTATATGTCTTTTCAATTGCATGCCTTATTCTACAAGTCATTGGCTGGACCAGCGCCTAGCCTTTTTAACCTAACGTCATGTTAACGAGCTTTGTTTCCTCAGGTTGGAGCTTAACTTTCCGTTCTATATGTACCATTTGATAGCTGCAACAATCAGTTACAGGAGTTATATCCGTCTTCCGAACTGAATTCTGAAAGTTGCAAATCCACTCTCGCCAGTGCTTGCTACAGATATCTAGGTCGCAGAACCTCTATTTGTGGATTGCTCGCAAAGTCCTATCTGGAGGAGCTTACTGAACTGAAAAACAATCAGTCGATTATGATATCAAGACCAGATAAAGGTGCTGAAATTTTTCTGATGAATAGGGGTGATGACATTCAAAAACTAGCGAATACTTTGTGTGAAAAAAACGAGATTTCAGAAAGAGAATTCCGAGAAAGATGACATTGGTATTTGAAAAGAGGTTCTTAAGCATTCTACGATAGTTGAAACAAGCTGACGCAATTAGTGGACATGTATTCGAGCGCATCCGCCCAACATGAACCCATATCCCGCGGCTGCACAGACTGTCAAATATACTCAAAGACGAAGTACCGATTAGACCGATACTCCACATGAGTAATTCGCCCTACCGTGCTATTGCGCAATTACTTGTGGAGATCCTGGAGCCGATGAAGACAGAAGTTACGAAACACAGTTTGACAGACACATTTGAATTCGTTTATTCTATCTCTGAACTCAACTTGTCTGACAAGAAAATATTATCTTTAAATGTTTGCTCCCTAGTTGTAAATGTTCTCCTGGTTGAACCAATGCAATTTTTATATGGTTATATCGAAAGTCACCGGATTAATGTCGGCCTACCTGTGACTGAACTGAAGGAGGTGTTGATGTTCTCTACTAGTAACATTCAATTTTAATTCAACGGCGAACTTTATTACTAGATTGGTGGTGTAGCTATGGGCTCACGGTTAGGTCCGGTACTAGCTGACATCTTTATGAGTATGCTCGAGAATAACAAGTTGGACAAAACTATTAGAACAACCAGTTATTTTGAAACACTGGTTCCCACTGATAAACCATCTCTCTCTCTTTGGACTCCTATTAGCCATTTGACCCACAGCAATTTTATTCATGCTCCTGATAATCAGTACGCTTCAGTTGCATCTTACTGCTTTCGCTTTGGTCACCTGATTGACTGTCTCATGACTAGATCGATATTGCCTAGCTGCTTGCCCCCTCATTATAAAATTTGTATGTCAATTTCGCAAAAGTAACCGATGAGATGCGAACGAAATGTCAATGCGCAAGACATCTTACACGCTATTATTGGCCTTTTTCAACCAGTTATTATCGACGATATGCAAATGAAGTTTTTTGCATATTAAACAAAACAGAGGATTTGCAGTTGCATTTGATCGTTTTCAGCAATGCACAAAAGAACATCATGTTCACTTTGGAACAAGAAACTGATGATTGCATTTCATTTTTGGACGTAGCACTAACATGCAGATCAAGTGGACTGTTACGGCGAGGCGTATCTGGAAAGAAAACCTGGAGTGGGCGACATCTACACTTCCACAACTATGTGTCGTTTAGTAGTAGACGAGGAGTTGTATGCTGCTTGACAAATAAAGCAAAAAGAATCTGTACGGAAGATACGATCGAACTGGAGCTAACCAGATAACAGGATATCTTTTCTAGTGATGCCTATTCTGAGAATTGTATCACCAGGAAAATGCGAGAGACCAAGACAAGCCCCTGTAAACACAGTCGATAAGAAAAAGATCTATATAACTTGGCCGTTCAAAGGGAACGCAGCAGTCGAACTGATAACGCGACAACTAACTGATGCGATCGGGGCTACTTACGACACTGCAAGTCATGTCGTAACTTCCTACAGAAAACGGACAGCGCCAATTAATCTGAAAGATAATGTGCCTGACAGTGCTGCCTCACTTTCGTGAACACTGCCAGACGTGGCTTCGATCCAGAATAACAGAGAACATTAACTCATCCATTCTGGCCCACCTGGTTGACTGTGACCGACAGACAGAGAAGGATAGGGCGTTTCACATCATCTACTGTGCCACAGGCCACGGCGTCACGAAAGATCAAATGGCGCATCCTGTCTTAAGCCGATGCGACCGCAATATGAATAAGTCGACCGGATTGTTGTGTTCAAATACAGTTCGTTCACACCTTGGGATTACCATCGTCAACCGCGTACACTCAATCCACGCGACAGTTTGCTCCCGTCCATCCTAATTCACCCCAATTAAAACTGACTTTCTAAAACCTCCCTCCCTTGTGAGCATAACCACAACGAAGTCGTATTTGTGTTTTACCCAATCGCCATACATTCGTACTATTTTTTGTCAATAACTTTCCTCACTGTTACTTGACTTAATATATAGTTGTACCAGTCTATTTGCTGAAACCAAAATTGTTTTGCATGACTTCTACAGGGATTTTCAATTATACATATCAAGAATCTGACCTAATAGCCGTCCTTCTTTGTGAACCTTCGGTAAATCATGCAGTCTGGGTATCATGGTTTCAGTTGGTCTAATTCGTCCGTATGTTGCGAAGTCTATCAAACCCTGCCGTTTTAGATTTCTTACACTTCTAGATACGCTTTTCTCGTTCACATCGGTCCCATATTTTTCGTTTAGCAGATTGCTGAATTTAGACGACTTACTCAAGATGTCAGTCATTTTCTGCAGGTAAATCGATCTGTCCATCCAAACGATTTCTACACCCTTACCGGGGTTCGATAACAGAATATCTGAAATCATTCAGCTCTTGGATGTTCCACTTTGTCAGAATATTGCTTAAGTACGTTTCGACGTTTAGGTAGTGATGGAACGTGTTAACTAAGGTGGTTCTGAAGTGTTCGCACTGAGTTGTGATGACGGAATGACTGGTTCGTCCTGACTATGTAAATTCTCAACTATGTCACCTAACTGCCTTCCAATTCACAGCGGCTTGACGTAATTATGTAACCAAGTGCTCTTGGTTTTGATCGTTTGACGACCATGATGATACAAAATGTTGTGTAATGGCCCGATGATGAATAAACGAAAACAGTGCTTGCCGAAACACCTTTTTTCTCCTAAAGAACTCATGTGGCTTTTTAGATTGTCTATTGAGTATCATTAAATCGACCAGAAATGATGAAATTTCACATAATCACCATTTCCGAGGCCTTTAGTTTAGGTACCCGGATGTTCACTGAACTTGATACTTAGGCTGCAAACTTTATCACCAGAAGAGGTGACACCATCAGTGCGCAAGTGTTTGAGCCTAGAGGGTGGTAAAACTTGATAGGTGCTTGGTGTTATGTGTCAGATTACGTTGACCTTTTGACCTGAATTCTAACTTGTCGCATCCTGTTGCTTTCGAAGTTTGGTCTGAGTTGTCATTTGCTGCTTCTCATTGCAGTTGAACATTCACCTGGAACGTGACTAATTACTTCATACAGCTATCGAGCTTTTGGCCTGGAATCTGGTTGGCCGTTTCTTGTTGTTGATGAATGCCGACCCCAAATCTGAGTAGTTAGTCCTTGTCCTCTGACTGAGGAGGCTACTTTATCGTTTTTTGAATTCCATCTGATCGATTATCTGTTGCTCCGTCTTGGTTTGACGACATTTGGGCTTAAAGGTGCTTGTCTCTCCTCAAGTCTATGGTTTGCATTGTTTCACAGACTTTGTTTAGCTTCATATGTTTCTTTATCCACTCGGTTGACGAGTACCAGGCTTTGATTAGTACATGGACCACCATCCCTGACCTTTTTGCCTAAAAATTCGTGCGGACACCTGAACTTCTCTGACCCACAAGCAATCGAGCTAACAATTTACCACGGTGATTGCGTAATTGTTAACAGACATGCAGTCCATAACCTCTACTGACCGATTTTATGATTCAACCTTGTCAACATTTTTCGGTGGTCAATTGCAGAAAATAAGCCTTGTTCTCTACCTTGGTATTCTTTTGAGTGTAACGAGTAGTCTCGAACAAAATCTGAATTTGCCTAACATTGATGTTTATCAAATTATCACGTTAGACAGTGACATAATTTCATCTTGAAAGCTGTTATTTACACCCATGCACCTTTTGTATCAGTTTATAGTAACAGTAAAGTAAATAGTTTTCACTGGTGAGAGTTGCTGTACAGCTGTGACTTGTCCGTGCCTTACGCTAGTAGCAAAAACTACAAAACTTGGTACCGAACGCCCCAGCTCATGGATAATTTATAAAATTGCAACAAACGTGAGTAGATCAGTCTGCGTTCACTTTTCGAAATTGTGTTCTTTTATCACCCCATTCGTGACACCACAAAATAATCCGATTGACAATAAAAAAAATTAATGCATATTCTCCTTATTGTTTGAAAATAGCCGTGTATACTTTTGTATTAAAAACGTGGCAATAACTGTCATGTCAATTTTAAGGTTTATCATTTCCTACTGTTTTTTTTCTAGTTGTATGCTGTGCTCTTGGTTTAAGGTGCACAGTTAATCATCTGTTAGTGAGCTGACAGACATTCTAAGTACAATCCTGCTGATTGTCATGAAATGTTATCAGATAAATAGTTACCTAATAATCTCTATATAGTTTGAAGTTCGACCTGTGGCAGACAGAACTGATAAGGGCAAAGCCGGGTTCTGGAGAGCCCATCAGATCTACGATCATCCAATTGCACGCTTGTCTAAAGTTATTCACCCTGAAACTGATGATGACAGGATATATGTTTACAAGAAGGATAATACTCATACTGGTCGATTCTCACCGCTGCCTTTTACACTATCCAGCTGGCTAGGTTTTATTTGGACACTTACTTGGAAAAGTTTCATTCTATATTTTACCGGAGAGTGGCAACGTTGGTGATTATCTGCTTCTTAGGTTCCTGTGATAGTTACGGATTTCTTCGGGATGCTTGCCACATACTTTATCGTAGCGTTAGCATTCAGGAAGGAATTTCGGCTGACTCACTTCAGAGGAAAGCACTAGACTCAAGTTCCGTTCTCAGTACAGCCTATCCGCAATGCATATCCTTGTCAGGACCGGAGTTAACAACCCGAACTTCGTAACTTTGAGACTAGCTTGTTAACAGCAACGTCAGTAACCTCATAAAAGACATGACCGTATGATTACAGCAAACTCTGAACCACAAATTTTTGTTAATAGTGTTCGATTCATCAAACCGTTTCAAGAGGAACATGAGCAGAATCGCTCTGTCCAATCCAGCCGTTAGCTCTGTAACTTATCTGAGAGCTAGGGCCGTCACTAGGTGTAGATTGTGTGCAGTTTGAAACACTGACTTATTTGTCAGCAGAAAGCCTAGAACACCTGAGTCAAACGGACATGAAAATCCTGAAGATAAAGTTTGCGAAACAACTGTAATCGAACATCGTACAAACAGCTTTCGAATTACCTATATATTTTTAACGGGTTTCAACTTACTCCTCTAACGCTTTGTTAAACAATTCTCTGTTGTACGGTGATATACGTAATCGCTTGATAAACTCGCGAGCAAAAGATGCTTGCTGTCAGCGGGTGCTCTACAAATATGCAACCAACTTGAATTCATAAAGACTTACGACGATATCAATCTTTAAGTAAATGTTAACATGATATTTGGACACTTCACAATATAACTAGCACAACACAACTATCATTCTGAGTTTGTAGCATGGGGTAACAAGTGCGCTGCACCAGGTCCAACAATGTCTTAAAATGCCACGTCTCAACCAGAATTGTGAAGTGGGTCTAACTGCCGTTCCGACTGCTGAACTGGCAAGATAAATAATTTAACCCATCTGACTCATGTTGCATTTTAAATGCAAACCAGCGTTTTGTGCAGTTGATCGTAAGTGTGGGTTTGTGAAATAGCAGTCGGTTATTTTAGTAACTAAACCTAGCAGCAGGACCAAATTGGCAGCTGAATCGTTGGCAACCAGTGCCAAGATCTACAAGTTAGTCAACAATCACCAAATGAAGCCGGAACTTGTTAAAAAAACGATAACGTTACACAGTGAAGAAGTGGTTCAGATGAGAACCTATACTTGGTTAAGAAAACCAAATTTCCTTTCGTGTGAACTGACAAAAATGAGAAAGGATAGCAGTCGAGCCGTAAAGTTTGGATTTTAATGAAACTGGTTTTCTCCGCATAAAGAATCCCTGAACAAAATGCTTATCTTGTTTGGAGAATAAACCAGAGGTCTGCTTCCGTTCTGTCTCCTTTGTTACTAAGGTGATGCTTTACTGTCGTTCGTAGCACTAATTCATACCGTCAACACCGAATCCCCAAGGGTTAACCCGAAACTACCCGTTAAATCGTAGTCCGACCTAGTTAAACATAAGTACAGTAGACTTTAAGTGGGGAAATTTGGCAACCTAAAATCAGATTTTCATTAAAGTTTGAAAACATCTGAACCAAATAACAGCGACATGATAGCCAGCGTTAGTTTTAAATATCCATTAAGATTCGCTTGTGCTCGATGTTCAGGAAATCTACTTATTCTACATGACGAGTATAACATTCTATAACTTTATTCTTCTGCTAGTATTTTTCAGTAGGTCTTCACCATTTTCCCACTTGAAATTTTGAATATTACTGGATAACAAATAACTGGATCTCCAACAATTTACAGTTCCTTTAAACAAACTGCAAAGCGTCAACCGCCTATTCATTATTAAACTGTTGACAATCTCGGTTTCTATGTGCCCGGCGAACCTATTCACAATAGCCGCCTCACAAGGACTTTACCCAGAATGTGGTTAAGTCACACACGTATTGTCATCTATTCTCCTGTTGAACACACATCAAAATTCTTTCACCTTTGGTAATGTAATAACTGAAAAACAGCTGCCTCAACGCAGTCTCAGTTAAGTGTAATGTACTTTCATACTACCTGCGCAACCTTTCAGGTAAACGTTTTGTTTTGCTTGCTCGACTGGCTATCTGTACTTGATGTTTTAGTCAGTTAAGAGAAAATGTTTGTCTTAATGAATTCTTTAAATTTAGAAGTGTGTCATAAAGACACAAGTCTGAGAAACAAGCCGGGTGGGCAGAAGTGCCTGAGAACAACATTCACGTGTAACAGTATTTAACTCCTGATTGCTGCAAGCTGATACATTTATGTTTTAAACCGTTGCACTGGCATCAAATACTTCAATGTATTTCTTGTGCATTCTCCAAAATTAGCAGCACACAAGGTATGCCTATTAGATACTTTCTATGAGATACACTCAACAGGTGCTACATTATCAGTTCTGTAGAAAATAGTACGCAGATTCTAATGAGCACTGAAGTTAGGTTTGAAACTTTCACGTTATAAGCAGTCATTGTATTTACACTGCTTTTATAGGTTTTTATGTATTTGATTCATTTTAGTGAATCTACATCTCAACTCTAACAACAAATTGGCGCCTGAAACGCGCTCCGTTTGCCAGATTTATCTGAACAGTACAAAGAGACATTTGTTTGATCTCCACCGTCATTATTCTGGACACCCACCGTGCATATACCTTGCGCGCAATTAAATATTCACAAACTGTAGTTAACCAAACCAACGCCCTTATTGTTTGGTGGCTCCGCGACAAGGATTATCGCTTTCACGTGCCTGTTGATTTCGCCTAAGGTCACCACTGCGAGCCACCCTTGGACATGGTTCAACTTCAATAGACCTCTGTCTGCATACCGACGTTAGAAGTTGAGCGGCGGTCATTAGAATATTGAGAGAAGTAACCATTATTCATAGTCAGTATGCACAGAAAGGTTTCCTCCGGCGCAATGTTCTCAAGTATCCATACTTCACTTAGATTTTGGAACAATAAACTGACATTTTCCTCGGTCATAGAGGTGTAAGTTTACCATACAAAAGCGTACTGACAGCAGTAAAAAGATCTAATGCTTTGGGAGAAAAGTAGACTAATTTGGAACTGAAATTAAGTGTGAATCAGAAATTCAGCATCAGTTGGTTCATAAGCCCTTCAGGAACACCCAATTCATTCAGGGTAGTGATTTTGCTTGTTTACCAACGCCGCGTAAGATTCGTGGTGAAAGTATACACAGTATCTTTATTGTGCGAGTAAACGATCCCACTATGACTGTTTTTGCACAAAGTTTCCTATTTGTTTTTACAAAAACGTTTCCCAGAAATAGAAATTAGTAAACTTTTGTGCTCCAGCCGGTGACAAAACACATTATTCTAGAGCCTAATTAACACCGAACAATTTTTTTCCGTCTACGTCAATTGTTTGGTGAATAATCGACTCTGAGTTTCAGAATTCTCTCATAGTAACTTTGCTATTTCATATACTATTGCTGATATGCAAATATTGGTTTTGGAATCCAATATTGTGTTCGACCGAATGATTCAAACGAATAGTGAATATATGTTCTACGAAAATCAACCGGTACTTTATACATGAGTTCGCGTACGATTTCTTATGGAGAACGGGAGGTACCTTTTGGGATTGAGAGTAAATTTACACTTACAATACACTCTTTTGTAGCTCACCATAAATAAAGCAACCGTGAACAGAAATGTATAACCTGTCGACTCCGGTTATCATTCGATTGTGTCTGCGACCAACCAGACCGTGAGACAGACTTTGGGTGTATTACTCACTAAAAGTTTTACAACATGCAGGCACTTGCTATTTTCCATGATGTTTTCAATCTTCTGACAGGTCGTTAAAAAATGATTAAAATAATTTTGCAAAACATTTATGTAAAATCAAAATATTTCTACTGCATCGAATGTGACCATCGAACAAAAAGTCGTTTCTTCAGAATCTGTCATGAGAAAAACCTCAAAATCTTTGAAGTAACGGTTGAGGTGTGACAAGACAAAAGCATAAAAGAGACCACACGCACAAAGCTTCTTTAAATGTCACGTCCATCAAACATCGCACCTTTCAAATCGTTCCCAAATTTCACTTGCACCAGTTACATCCCACAGTTCCATTACGTAGCAGTTTGAATAGCAAAGTAGCATGTTGTTCCCACTTTTCATTTTGACGCACGTTACGATCACTTTGACGCAAGCAGTGCGATGAATAGAATCAAGCATACGACCGTAACGCGCGCATGTACTAGATCTGTCCATGTTTTGAATAGGTCCCATGGGTTCACTAGAAATAAAAGATGGTTTCACGAGCAATCTGCTGTCAGTTATCCGGCTTCGAACCAACAACCTGAAATCTTATGTGAACCCGACTGTCAATCCCTTGAAAAAGCGGCTGTTCAATAAATGTGTTACTACGGGACAATGCCCATAGTAGTTCTGAAAAGCTTCACAGCAAAGTGGTGTTCTGATTAGTGTAAACAGCCCAAAATGGCATAAACTGAATAGGCTGGAAACAATCTCTGAAAGGATTGGCGAGCTGACGTGCATCTCATATCAACGTATCGCAATGGAAGAATCATCCACGTTCAATTTGGCAAATTATGGGGAAGCAAGCGGTTGTGCAGCCGAACAAACCAAAAGGCAGTATGAATTCTACAAATGTGTCGTCAAATTTCCCAAGCAGTCTCGAAAAATGTGTTCGAAATTTTATTACAATGTAGCTCTCAAAGCCGCTGCCAGTGGCCTCACCATTCGACCATAACATATACTATCTCACATATAAAATGAAACAGTATGATCAAGCATTCCGGTTCGAAAACTTATAAGCAAATGTCAAATACCTGATTCTATCGTCAGATACCAGTGGAAGACACTTCAAAACAATTCTGTTAGCACGTACTGTCAATACTTCCATTTTAAGCCGCACTTCACGTCATTTTGCCAAAGTGGAATATATATTCTCATGGAAACTCAGCAAGGATGGATGGACGGACCAGTCTGTAGGAAATGTCTGATATCTTGAGTGCTACGTCCGACTTCGGCGTTACGTTAAAAAAAAACGAAAGCGGATGCATGCAATCGGCGAAATTCGTAAACTGCAACAAATCGAAAACTAGAGGGTTTGTTCGATTCCGTGACAATCTGATGAATTCGACCAGGTTGAACTAAGATACCGAGGCTACTTGGTCTACCGAAGGCTCATGAAGAATGGTCATCGCGTCTGATGCTTGAACTGGACAACTCCTAACAGAGTTACTAAAACCTGCATGGGAAGATGTAGTAGCGCATCCCCTAAAAAGTAAACCGGAGTTCGTGGGCTCAATCCGATAGTTTAATAAGGAAAAGCAAGTAGTTTCCATCAAGGTACACCGTATTTTTGCGAACGCAACACTTGCGTAAGCCGTCCGATATCTCTCTTGATATGTCCTATCAATAGGCTTGAATCAAGACTTATCAGAAGATATATTCAAGAAACTGGGATTAACTTGAACGTAAAATATACGGTTTTGCATCGATAAAAAGATACTGTCCGAAGGATAGCGTAGCAATAGGATCCCCACCACCACATTGCTCGGCAGTTATTTTCGTGACAAGTTTAGAAAAAGCTAGACTTTGTGAGATTACTAAATTAAGCGTTTTCTATGTGGATGCTACGATTGACGCCTCTCATGAAGCTGTACTTTTAGACAGCTCGCATGCCATGATGAAAGTAGCGCATCCTAATCTAACCTTTGCACTTGATATAGTAAGATGAACAAGCTTTGTTCTCATAACGGGGACCGAATAGTCGTGCAGCTTATTCACTTCAGAGAGGTAATCAAGGAAAATAAACTTGGAGTGACCAGTGTGCTAATTTTTTTAATTATCTATTTCCCAAACAGAATGGGCCTTATCTACTATAGTTCGATACATTTGGCCGTGAAGGTGAAGTGACATTTTTAGAGTGGATGTTGTTAGAGAATCCTTATTCAGCATGAATTTATGAAAAGGAACATGAAGCAGGTAGCACTCGAGGACATACTGTAGTCGGCAGAAAAAATACTTTGGTCTACTTGATGTTGGACTATAAATGCAAAGTGGTGGCTAAAATGGTAACTCATAGAATAAGTTAGGTAGTTAAAAAGACTTAAAGTACGGAACAACTGTGAACCTCGATCAGATACGCTCCGATCATTTCTGTACAACTAGAAGATACGCTGCCTAATCGTGTCGTTTCTTTTTGTGTTTGTCTTACGCATTCCTGTTACCTCGGTCACACAACCCAGTGCCTCATTCATTTGGTTTTTGAACATCACAGTACTGGTTAACGGTGTTATGAACCCCATTTTTGTACATTTCTGACGCACATATTCTCTTCTGAACATCCAATACCTTTGGAACCGGTCTTCTAGCCCATGTTCTGCTTACCTTGTCGTCAGTTCAAGTGATTAAAGTATTGTCTCCCGTCTCCCGCTGAAGTATTCGGAATTCGGCGGCGCGATCTACAATTTTGGGTGGAAAAAGTATAGTCGTCCTGGCCATACGGTAGCCATAGCCCCTGTTACTTAGCTGGTAACTCCAGAGATCACCTGCCTTCGAATTCAGGACCGCTTGACGTAACTTTATGACAAACTGCTTTTAATTCTGCCGACTCGACAAACATGACGATAGGAAATGTTACTTAATTGGCCCGATGAAGAACAACCAAAAACCGGCTGTTTATCAAACTACATTTTATTACAAATGATTTGACAATGACAACGCATAAACAAACATTAAGCGGATTTTATTTGGTGTGCTATGCTATACACAACTCTGTGCGTGGGCTCAATGTTTCAGCCATAACATCAGGCTACGTGGTGGTGCGAACCAATATAACTAATTCCGAGAAAGTGATTGTCAATCGGTGACCAAGCTGACATTGTTAAGAGACTTGAAACTACGCGATGCATAGAACTCTGTGTTAACCCTTTTAGTGTCGCTGGCACAATCATTCGGAATTTAATTTGGATCTAGGAGATAAGTAAGTGACAGATAATTCATAAAAAGTCACTCCAAATTTACCGTTCAAAAATGAACCGAAATTATGTTGCGGTCAGCAATACACTGTTCAGCTATTAACACTTATACGCCCAAAATCTACAGTCACTGTTGAGGTGTGAAATTTGTCACAAAGCGACGTATTTGGTAGGCCTGCAGCGCAGCGATCGGCTCGAAGCTTCGTATGACTGGCTCAGACCACGGTGAAAGAGGTATAGCCAATGAACATATCAAGTATTAAAGCTTTTGTATGTTTTCTACTTATTCACCTTGGTTTGTGGTGAAAACAGAGATGTACCAGAGGGGAAAGGACAAATACTTTCTGGTTTCGATTGACTACACTGTTGAGTGAGTATCTCGATAATGTCGTTTGCACTATGGCGAAATCGCCCCGTATTGGTACAAGTTAACGTGGAGTTCTGTGGATAAAAAGCAATCATCAATCTTTGGGGAGCAAACTATCCAAAGGAAGATTTGTGTTATTGCTATGTGTCAGTGTGAATTCGGAAGAAACAAGGTAATAATTGTTGGACATTGTAAATATCAGCTTTTTATCCCTAGAAAGGGCATGAAGCAGCTTCCATGTTTTCACAAACACGTACGAAACACCTAAATGATCACAGCTGTATTTCAAATCTGATTCTTTGAATCAACTCAAACCGTGATAATTCAGAGGAGCCGGATTGTGCTGTATGTGTATAAAGCGCCATACTACCACCACCTTAGTAAAGAGTTGTCTAATATTTGACTTATTTTTGCCCCCAAACTATATTGTAATGATCTATCCAGTGACTTAAGGGATTATTTATCCTTTTAAGTACAAAGTTTGAAAGCTGATAGTGGAATATATCATTCCGGTGTTCAAAGGGGTGATTGCTAGCAATCATATTCCTCAGGTGTTGCATTTCGTTAAACATGCCTGGTTTGAGTCCATTCTAGATGTCATTGAGAACATCTGCTGACACTAGTACTACTACTGGATTTGCGATGGGACCAATAGTTGTAAAGCCCTTAAAAAATGTGACTGACGTGATAATTTCCTGCACTGGATTTCCGTAGAGAGTGTAACAGTTCGAAGGGAGATTTAGCAAACTGAAATGAATATCAAGGCGATTGAGCTTACCTATTAAACTGTGTGGTTTTGAGGCCAGCAGATCACTGTATGTCAGACCATCAAGTAGAAGAATGCAATCTGAAAAAGAAGACCACGCGGATCGAGCAAACTCTACTGGTGGGTAAAGCTGACGATGTACAAATCGCATTAAAGCGGTTTAAGATCTTTACTTTGACGCATATGCCTTCATCTGAATAGTTAACTGTTGCAAGTTTTCAAAAAATAGACGGTCAGATTTTCAATGCTGTAGGTTTGTGTTGTTTGAAAGAAGTCGCACGGTAGTTCTAATTTAGCTCGAAGGACATGCACAGGTGGGTTTGTCCTATCTTCTTTGTTCCAACATTTTTCATAGGTCTTGCTTCCCTGTGGTTTTTGAACAAACGACATGGTTGAAAAAGTAAGCAACGCTGTCAATGTGAATTTGCACCGTATTGTGACGGTGAAAATGTTAGTGAAGATCGCCTCAAGGTCACTCTGAAGAATTTTGTTATCAAGCTCGCGGATGAAATCTATAGAAGACCCATGTTTTGGAAACGTGACGCTGCCTAAACCATTCACAGTGAGTGCTAGAGTGCGACCGAATAAACACGGAGAATCTACGACTTATCACTGCCTTAACAAAGTCACTTCTCTCTACCACGGATAAAAAATCCTATTACGCGGTCCAAGTCTTCCAGATTCCATTGTAAGGACAACTTACTTCAACTTGGAATGAACAATTTTCTGGTTGATTTTTTTCTGCATAATTCCACCGAAAATGTTCCAGATAAGTCACTGATATTCGTCTTTGATCTTGTTCGGGTTCGCTTCTCTACGATCGCCTAGGTGTTAGAAACGGTGCTGAAGTATTGTAAGACTTACTGGGTTTTGATTTACGAGCTAAAACAAAAGCCATTGCAGAAAAAACTTGAAAGAGGAATTCTAGGTCGTTCTAGGAGTGGAGATTCTTCAGTCATCCTAATACATTGCAAGGAAGTTCTACTGCTATTGTAACGCTATGATAAAAACAAACATTCATTTTGTTCAGACAATTCTTACCATAAAAATATACTATTTGTGGACAATTTCAACTATATTTACCCTAAGGGTAGCACGTCCCCAAATGAGAAATTTTGTGTTTCTCAGAAAAGACTACGTTTTAGTAGGTTGAGCGCAAATGGGTAGACAGGGACAAGACTTTTAGCTGAACACAACATTAGGCAGTCAGGATCAAGTAGTTGACTGACTTCCGACGACGGCTGATGCCGGAACAGTACACAGGTCAATGTTGTATAATCTAATTTCTACCGATTCAACCTCCGACAAAGTGTGTCCGTGGGTACAGCCCCAAATGCTTTGGTCAGAACCATGTAGTGGTTTGCAAGGTGTACGACATTGGCAATAGTAATCGACTTCCGTTAAACGGTTCGGAGTCAGAAATGGTGATGCTCTTGGATTCTTTGTAGCGAGCCTATAATCATAAGGCAAACACATTCTGTCTCATTAATACGACGTGAAAACCAATAAACTAGTAAAAAATAACCGTAAGCTGGTAGGTTAAATCTGGCTCTAGTCTGGGCATCTTACTGCAGTAAATTAGCTTCGAAGCATTACTGTTAGAAACTTAAGCTACTGGTTGATGTAACAGTTTAATTAATCCGACACAGTATCTCCAGAAACTGACGCCTAGGTAAACACTACTTTAAGTTTTGAACATTGGTTACAGCTTATTACAGTTTTCTCATTCTTGAAGACTGCGTGACAAACCTGTTTCAAAAGTAAGCGCTGTGTTTTTTACAATTGCGGGCTATATCTCTTGTGGAATTTTGACGAAAGTATTTTAAGTAACGGATCACTCCGGACAACCGTTTTCCCTCCGCAAGTTTAGAATAATTTTCACTTTCTGTTACACTGCGCCATTTGACCAAATCTTTATTGTTTTAATTGTGAGGTGTTGAAATAAACGGCATTTCTGTTTGACAAGTGTATAGATTTTGAAACTGCTGCAGTGAACAACCAGTAAAATTTTAGTCTACTTGGTATCCCGTCATGTGCTCCTACAATAAATCTGTTGAATCCCCGTAAATTCCTTGGCTACAGACTAATCGCATTCACTCCCAGCACATACAACTATTTGACCCTGACTATGTGACAGAATACTCAGCAAACCTCCAGTCCTTGTCTAACCAATCATGTTGTTTCTGCGAAAGAATAACCGCTCACGAATGACTATAGCTCTTGCATTTCCGCACCTTTTCCTGCAAGTTCCTTGCAGAAAGAAGTAGCACATCTGGGTTTCGCTCTTGTTACAGCCCAAAATGTGTGGGCATCCTGGTTCTTGTCGAGATCTGACTTCCATCCACGCTTCCATGGAGCAGCCGTATTGACCAGTGTTCCACTGATCTCATGTTAAACACTAAAGGATCGTCTTATACAATTGTTTATCTACAATCTTCTATGGTATCTCTCGTTTGTTTGTGAAGTCACATTTTAGTGATCATTTCATAGATCCTGCGATTTTCTTCATAACACGTTTGATTGAAACCTCCGTAATATTGGAGAAACAAGTATCCTGTGTGCAACCATTAGGTTAGAAATCGACTGTTTCGCAGAGCATGTTTATCGAGTTCATCCACACTTCACTTAAGGTGGAATAGATTTAGATAAATAATCCATGCACTCTGAATCTTAACTAGTTCTCTAACACGGTGGCTAGTCTCTGAGAACTGAATGTAGCTGTCCGTTGATTAGCCTTTGTCAATCCCGCCTGTCTTCCAGTATGAATCCCTCCTTGACTTTTAGTCAGAGGCAGAGTAGATAAGAATGATAATGAGAATATGATCTATGGAGTAAACATGGTTAATGATGTGGGACAATGAAGATGGTGAAGAAATAGTGTGATATATTTTGTCCAAGTCTTACTCGTAATTCGACTATTTGTTTTTCTTAGTTTAGGTCATTACCTTCATCCGTTTGAACTGATATATGGCGGTTCTGTAGTGTACATCCAATATATTCTCTCTTATATCTCAAGGCTAAGAATACTTAATAACAGGCATGTAAAAGCTGCTAAACTGTAGTGATTACGAGAATTTTAACCCTAACAGTGAACTACATAGTTCTGAACTTAAAGTGTTGTGAAAACCGTTTTTATTGAAATCCTTAAATGCGTTCACCAGACAAAATTGATCTTGTGTGCCTACTCGGTAACCTGGCCCTAGGAACCAATGAAGTGTACAAATATGAACTCATTCAAGTTCGTTTTTACATTGTTTCTTTGTTCCTTGTCTACTGTTTCGAACGAATTTCGCCCTATTGCAGCTACCGAAAGAAAAGCAAACTGGGATCTTTGGCAACAGCTAGTGCCTTCTCATCTGTCTTATAAAGTTAGCTCCTGTTGTCGTTCAAGCGAGAATCGGTAAACAGAAATAAGACAGTATTAACCTACGTAAATTAATCAATCAAAAAAGACCAGGATTCAAAAGTGAGGCAGTCCTGACTCCCAAGGGTTTGATCGCGCAACAGGGGTAACATAACTGAGTCAGCACACGCTGGGCATGGAAAAATCCGGATGGTTCCAGTCCACTCTGCTAACCATGAGTTTAGGTTATACAGCAGTGGAACGAATAAACTACTTAGATTAACTACGTGATCGGCCTCAACGAAATATGTGGCACTCGAATCGTTTTACACAAGCGTTCGCTAAAGCAAAATTTAATATTCCTCACTGAAAGCCATTTACAGCCATTTGCAGAAGAAACATTTCGGTTATCTTTAAGATTGTTGTCATACTTTTGTCAACCTCTTTAAGGTGAATAAGTGGTAAAAGAAATATCCGTTTGTTTTAACTTTTTCAAGTTGCTTATAAAAGCAGCCAAAATCCGCTCATCCAAAAAGGCTCAATTCTAGATAGCTCAACCTTGCTGTTTCGCTACAAAGATTATGTGAGCATAGCATTGACCCCTGACACAAAATTCGTGTATACTCAATCAGTTGGCTAGCAGCTTAAAACGTATCTTGAAATGCAGGTTGTCATTCTTAATTTTCCAAGATCTAACCAAGCAGACAACAATGGTTTGAGGGGCCCGCATTCATCGCAATTAATAACTGTCATGCCTCCATTAAGTTCTATCGTTGTCACGTGGGCGTTCTGCTTTCGCTTGCATATCTTATTCATTGAACTTAGCGTCGTCTGCGATCTAACACGGTTAGTTCTTATATGAAACTGGATGACATCCATTTTTCCAGTTACAAATGGGGATATGGGAATTTGGATGAAATTTGACTATTCACTGTGCCTTGTAGAGGAAATATGATCAGCATGATTACTGTAACGGCCAAACACACAAACTGCTACCACGGTTTCATTGGACAGAAAAATAGTTTGGATACAAAGTCATGTTTTGCTGAGTTTCATTTGTGTAACTTAGTGTAAAATAAAAAATAAGAATGAAGAACTCTTCTTCTCAAATATAACTGTGTTGTGTGCAGATAATTATATTCGTAATGGGATTTCTATAAGGCTTAACCCAAAGGATGTACACATATATTCTGAGTTAGTCTGGCAAACGACTAACTCAGTCAAAACCTTAACTGTTTTGGCGGCGTGATCTTAGACTTGTATTCCGTAAGCGGCGCAACGGACACGGCTTTTATAAAGCTCTGTGGAAATTGTTTTCACACAATACTCCAAACACTAAGAATTGTATACTTTGTAACCCATTTAATCAAATATACAGGGCCCTTCTTTGTCTGAAAATTCTTCAGCAGATGTGCAGAAACTAACAAGTTTAAGTGTTCCTGGAGATGTCTATTGGCGAGTAGGTCAACAAGTACCTCGTTTCGACAAACCATCCACAAATGAGGTTGGTATAATTCACAGGTGAAAAAGTAGAGTTCAGCCTCGTTACAACGTATGTAAAGGAATAAAATTTAGCCAAGTGTAGGTAGCTTGACAACATACTCCTCGAACTGTGGGAGGGGTTCAAACCGCACCTGTGTAGGTTCGAAGAGGGATGAATGGAATACAGACTGATAACTTTGCTTAGTGACGCAGGTGGAGGTGATTGGCTGTGAGATCCTCACTAGAAGGATGCAGAGCATTTTATAAGAGCTATGTCTGTCACAAACCAGTTGATCACGGGTGACTTTTATAAAGATTATCGGCGAATGATAAATTATGGTCTCGATCTGTTCTGATTTGTCCACTAGGTTTGATACATTTGATCTCTCTGTCTCGTCTTGTAGATTCTATCACTACTGCGTTGAAAAACACTCGCTCAGATGGGTCCAAAGTCGTCTAATTGCACGCTACTTCAGCTTCAATAAATAAGCTTTCCTCAGACCGATTTTACAAGAGCAACTGGATGCAACTGTTGTTTACTTCGAGTACATCGTCATTCATAATGTGTTCCTGAACTACCAAGGCCAATACAGTTCAACTCCAATAACAACAAACCCTGGAGAATAGCTGACTATATAAAAAATGTGGAATTATCTCAACTGTCATGCTTAGTAGTTCATAGACATTTTAATGTGAAATAGGGTAAAGTCGTAAAGATTTGTCAGTCTGGAGGTGTTTAATACTTCCTTGTCAATATCAACCCGACCGTCCTTTTACGCAATCAAGATCCGGCGCTATAAGTGCACCATAGACATTTGAGAAACAAATAATTGCTTATCCACAAAACTCTCCTAGTACTGAGTCGTTTATCACCAAATTTGCTTTTGCTAATCAGAAATGGACATATAGGGCTATTCCATAAAATTGTTATATCTAACAGACAAGCCACTATTTGGAGTAGATTTCCCTGTAGTTAGGAGCTGGCCTTATTTGGAAGCGTTGCAAAGGATGAACATTTTAAAACCCGGTTTGGTCAGCATTCACTGCACTGCATGTTTCATGGCAGCTTCCGTATACTAATCTGCAGAGACATTAAACGAACACAAATTTTATTGAGAGACTAGAAAGTGAAAGGTATGGAGTTAAAATAAATCCTAAGTAATCGAGTAAAGGCAGTAAAATATTCTTTAAAACGTTGTCGTAGTTTGTGTTATTTAACAAGATTGTTAATTCAACGATAATTCTAATAATGTCTAACGTACAAATGTGCGTACAACCGAGCTCTGCCGCCGTTTAAAATACCAGGAGTTCCGTTGGTATTATGTCGTGTCTATACTGCCTTTAACCCCACCTAAATTCATTGGTATAATGTCTTCTATGGGATCAAAGGTTTGAAAATGATCGCCCGTAGTTCTTCCTCTATTGTTTATTTCCTTTTGAACGTCTGCAGAAGAAAGCACAGGTGTCGTACTCTGACATGGTAAAAAGTTACCATTATAGGAAACATTACGTGAGTTGCGTACCAACAGCACAAACACTGACACAATCAATTTGACTTTCTCAAACTGTTCACTTTATTTAAAATCACACTTTGACTGCTACACCTCGAAGTTCCGTTGTATTGAGTTGGTAGCAGTCATGATGAATATCCTTCCCTAACTGCTCCCCAATATCTCATTTGTAAAATGAATTATTACGACACATCCAAACTCACATTTAGATCATTGTTTGTGTTGACTGTTTGTGTCCAGATGTGGCTATATAAAACTGGCAATTCTTGTCTAACTGAATTGCAACTCCTTGAGCATGCTTCATTCATCCAGTGGTGCATTCAGAGTACGACAGTATACCGATTTTAGGAGCTTACCTTTGTTGTCAAGGTAAGTCATATTGAAGAAGGTGAGTTTCATGTGTACACGCAAAGGTAACATGAAAACATTGTATGTTCAATGAGGATTACTTGCACAAATCTGTTGGCCAGTAAAGACAGAAGACGTGTTAGTTAAGCTAACCTGATACATTATCAGCGTTTAGGGTAATGGCTATATTTTTAAAACATTAAACATCTCATTCTACGGCCATCGTTAGGGAAGATGTAATCTATTACTTCTCTGTTAACAATGGCTAGATGGAGTGTCTCAAGGTTGTACACGGTTGTTATCTGTATTCTTCCGATTTTTTTCAACCTACCAACGTGCCTCATCAAAATGGCAAGGTCGTACACTCACCAACATTTATTCATCTGATTTAGAGGTAGACGAATCATCTTACATTAATAAGCTGTCGAAATCGTAAACCAAAATGTAAGCGATATCAAACAGAGAAGATACTGCAGCTCAAAGGAACGGCTTGTTCTAGGAAACTTAAGTTATTCTCCAATTCATATCTATTCCTAGACCGGAGCAACCTAACATATTACATTAGCTTCCGTTTGGATACATTTTGTCTCTGGGAACTGCTCTGGTCTCTCGCTGATGGCTCCTATTCTCCAAAACTACATGGTCCAGGCAAAGATTGGGAATGCTTACAAAACAAACGCATTGCGACAGTAATGAGCTTGTTTAACCTAGTTACAGTTGAGTTTAACCGAATGTAACCAAATAACTTGCATTTCCACAACCTTGAAAGCGTTTGATAAACTTTACCTCTCAGGCTATTAGCCAAATGACTATAAATAGTCCCCAGCAGTCCGTTTATCAATTTTCAGGATCGACATTAAATGTTGTCTTTGGTGTTGTCCACCTCGTCCAACTAACACCAGATAAAAGACGGAACGCCATTCGCCTGTTGTTTTTTAATTGCGACAAGGTCTTCGGTTGCGTAATCCGAACAATACTGTTTCAGTTGTTACAGGACTACAGTCTTCAACTTAGCCTAATCAATCTAATAGTAATTATTTTACCACAAAAAAAAACAAAATAAACTGGGTTTAACAAAGTTTTGCTTTCATTTTACTTCTAAAAATAAAATAAAATAAAACAAAAAAAAACAAAATAAACTGGGTTTAACAAAGTTTTGCTTTCATTTTACTTCTATCTCTGGTGCACCCCATAGTCCAATTGTGTCACCTCTCCCTAATAAAGTTACACGTATGAAATGCTTTTTAAACATGCGTATGCTGCTGCCTTATGACATCTCTTTATGGCACTCTTAATTCAAATATGTTGCATATCGCTTGTCTCTATTGAAAGAATGATCAGAAAGTCATTACCTCTTCAAGTATAAGCCAAAATTTCCATAATATCAAAAGTAAGGATGTGACGAACAATTGTTTTCGATATTTCTTTCTCAAGTCAATACAGTTACATAGGTTTAATCAAGACGTCGTAAGACTAGTAAATTCAAGAAGACAGAACATGAGAAAGACAAGACGGAGTTTGCTTAAAATCAAATTAATAATTCTTTAAAACGACCAATGCAACAGGGCCGCATCACACAAACTCAGTTTGACCAAATGAAACCAACTGCATCCATCATCCCACGTTTATATGGACTCCCCAAGATTTATAAAAGTGGCTGTCCATTTAGACCGATACTTGATATGTGCAATTCACCGTATCACGCAAGTGCTAAGTGGTTGGCGGATATCCTAGAGCCTATACGACGGAAATTATGCCCACATAGTCTGCGTGACACTTTCGAGTTTGTGGACTCTGTGAGGAACATTAACGTTTGACACCGGCACATGGGCTCCCTTGATGTCACCTCGCTATTCACGAGTGTTCCGTTGGTGGAAACGATTAACTATTTGTGTGATCAGATTGAACAGCCCGGAAGCATGTTCAGATTGCAAAAGTCAGACCTAAAAGAACTACTTTTGCGGTGCACCCTCAGTGTTCAGTTTTTGTTTAACGGTGAGCTGTATCGACAATCGGATGGAGTAGCAAGGGGATCCCCTTTAAGTCCATTACTGGCAGACGTATTCATGGGCAAATTGGAATCCCAACTCCAGTCGACCATTCAGAGTTTTCAAATGTACCGCCGATATGTAGACGATATATTCGTCGTTATACAGTCAGAAGACGAGTTAAAAACCATCCTTCAGATTTTTAATGCACCACACACCTCACTGCGCTTCACCTCAGAAGAAGAATTTAACAACGAGTTCCATTTCTTAGACGTCAAATTGACCAGATGTCGAGACGGTACACTGAGTAGGTCGGTATATCGTAAACCTACATGGACAGGGCAATATACCAATTTCAATAGTTTTGTGCCTCTTAACCAGAAACGAAATCTAGCCCAATGCCTGGCAACTAGAGCAAGAAAGATTTGTCCGGATGACGAAGTAGAGCAGGAACTGAAAACAGTTCAAAACCTATTGAAAGAAAACGGCTATCCGGAGCCAAAATCTCGCAGGCCAAAATCTCGCATGAGGTAATGCCCCCAGCTGAAAAGAAAGCCGTGTTTATAAAACTCCCGTTTAAAGGGGATACTGTAGCAGATCAGTTCAACCGATGCATGTACAGATCATTTAGACGTACCTTCCAGCGGCAACCTTAAGAAGTTGGTTCACAACAATGCCGATGTTAAGATTGAGCCTAAAAGACAAGCTACCAGTCCACGATCAGTCAATGCTCGTGTATTCATTTTCATGCTGTTGTTGTACTGCACAATATGTCGGTCGTACGACTAGGCGCTTGTCAAAAAGGATCAAGGAACATCATCCAGCTTGGATCGGAACCGGTTGTCGTAAATCAATTACCAGCGCCATTGTTGCACATCTAGCTGACACCAACCATCGCATAGACATCAGTAAAGCATTCCAGGTTGTCTACAGAGTTGCGAACACTCAACTAAAAACAGTCCGTCATCGCATTCTGGCGACCGCCGAATCGATCGCTATTAGATTACGCAACCCTATCCTGTGTTCTCAAAAGAAATTTGTTTAGTCCTTAAAACTTCCGTAGCCACAGCTTAATCACATCCAATCTAACCACACACAAACATTCGACCCTGACCGTGTGACGTAACATCCAGTTAACGTCCGGCCTGGGCCTAACCAATTAGTGTGTGCGTAGTCTAATATTAGACTTCATTGTCACTTGTGAACAGTCATTTATAAGCCAAAAGGTGAGAATATTTCGTTTTCCTCAGTCAAAAGTAACCGTCATTGGCACACTGTAGATCAACCTGCCAAGTTGCATGTTAAGAGCGTCTCATTCTCAGGGAGTTAACGTTAAACTATTCTGAAGTAACTTTATATAGCAGCATACACTAGTCTTTCCATTTAAACGATGTTTCTGTAAAAATGACGAGAGTCATCCTTCATGTGGTTCGTTTACAACTCTCTTTCATTCCTCGTCCTCTCATTTCAAGAAGGAAATTCTCTTACCTATTATCTTACACTTTATACAGTTATTCTGTAGAATCCCACGACTTTTGTGTAAGATCTTATGCTCTTTAACAGATTCATGTCCTTTCCATAATGATGTGAGTGCTCCACACATGCAGTTTGTCAGGATTATTGTCGTGTTAAAATCTCAGTCTACCCCAGCCACTGTCTAATCCTATAGTAGAAATCAGCTATATTCTACCATATGCTCTCATCCAAGCATACAGTTACTGATTGATCCCCTATTCAGTTGAGCCAGTTTATTCAAAGATTACTGAGCAACTGAGTGTATAACAGGATGAACCCATTGATTACTTCAGTTGTAAGGCCGTAATCTTGTGAATCCATTATCATTTTACTCACTGTAGTTCATACATTTGTTTGTAACTTCGCCAATACCGCTGAATATGCGGTAGCACTGGTAGCCGAAGTCCAAACTCCGGAAGTGCCATAAGTTACACCCTCGGTTTGCTGAGATCAAAATGGTTACACTCTGTTGAACGTATTCTGGCTGTTCTACACAGAATCATTTTCTGGTGAACAATTCACTTCTGATTACAGCAAATAAAAGCTTGCACAATTGCACCGAAAACATAGAAATTGGTTTACCTAAGCACTAAGGCTTGCATTATTTCTGCATACTGAATTTTGTTGGCATGTTGATGGCATTGTGGTCCGTTAAAGTAAACCAGGGTGTAACAGAGTAGGTACCAAATTAGTTCACCATTAATAAGGTCATTCTTATGGTTTGTTGCCTGTTTCTTTTTCCACATACACCCTCCGACCTCGTCTCTCTTCTCGCGATCAACTACTGTTGCATCTCTTTTTGCCGTCCCCTGCACCTGGTAACAACCATTCAGTTAGCAATGACCCTAACTTCTACATGATTATAAAGTGTGTTCACCAGTAGCTTCAAGCGTCCCCTGATCTGTAGTGTAGTTCATCTGGGAGGATGTGCTTAATCCATTCCAATGTTTACAATAACTATGGTTACGTCCTCGGGAGGACGAGTAGGATTTCGGTTCGTTGTTTGATGTTCACTTTTCTCATTCAAACATCAAGAACAAACGTTATGAAAGGCCAACTACTAGTGATTCACACACTCCATCAACAAAAATCTCACCTACACACACCCAGTCTTGAATTAAGTTTTAACTCTGTGACCACAAAATGCAGTCCACACGAACTACGTCAACCAAAAGTAAACAGTAAATTTGAAATCTTCTGGTTAACATTTCTGTTTGTGCCCGTTTAAAAAAAAGAGTTAGAAATAAATTCGAAATACCTGAACAGGTACGTTAGTTTATATACCAAATACAACTTCATTAAGATAAAATCATCTGTTATCCGCAGGCTATCGATTGGAATATCAACATTAGCTCTTGTTTTCAGTCTGAGACCAAAACGAGATTGTTGACTTGTTGAAGTGGATGGCACTTGAAAACATGGGTCAATCAGCCGTATCCGACCGGTTAAATGACTGAAGAGATAAAACAGCCGTGCTCAATCGGTCGATAAGTTGATTGCGTTTCTAATTAACCTTCCAGGTCAGTGATTACAGCATCGATTCACGCTTGAACTCATTGTGCAAACGTTGCTACCAAGCTCACCCCCTTGTCACCAACATCTACCCCCTCAATCTTGTTGGTGAACAAAGGTCTAAACAGTCAATTAACTCCTTAAGTGATGATTTTCACGTCAGAATTTTGTTTGTCCATGCCGGTAATCCATTCGTGTTATGTCATCGAAGGTCGGAAAATGTGTAGGGCAAATAGTTGCTGTTTAATAGAGGTGTGACACAAACGAACATCTCGGTGTTATGCTAGTCAACCAAATAAACACAGTCGAATTCTGGGCCAACCTATTTAGCTAGGTATGCTACCAGTTAGTTACTATGGTGATAAGACATTTGACACAAAAGTAAGTTGTGTTTAAACGAGTCTGTGGAACGAGAGCTGTCAGCAATATAATGTTTGAGATTATTGTTTTTACCCATTCATTCACAATATCGCAGTGGCTTGTGTTAGTGATCTGTTTACCAACAAATCAGTTATCACATTCTTTGTCGATCAGAGTTTCAGCCATCCACACTACAATGCGCAGCGTGGAATCATGCATGCAAAGACCGCCTTCTACTTTTCTGGACGACATCGATACAACACTACAAGAGCACATCGATGAAGTATTTGGCTGCGTACAATTAAATGTTATTGCAGTTTGCCCACCCAGTAGGTAGAACCTGGTGTTCAACCAATGGCATTAGCTCAATTAAGCCAAAAGAAATACAT
>LUCH01000202.1:54966-67243 GCA_013368495.1 Paragonimus heterotremus | reverse complement strand
ATTATACGCTGAAAATGCCAACAGTTGGGTAAAATCGTGTGGTTGTCAAACAACAAACGTGGTCACGAAATGTGATAAACCAGACCGTCTCAATAAGGAAAGTGATTAGTTGTCGTTTGCCTGGCTGGGGTCCTTGTGATCACTCAAACCGTTGACTAGAAACACTGTCCGAGGTGGCGGTGTGCCGCAGTCAATCACACACTTGCATTTACACCATTTCAAGTTCTTCCGCCTAGTAATGTTTTGTTAATTTTCGACCTTTTTAGTGGCGTATTCTTCTAAGATATTCCACGTCATCTTGGTGGTGAACGATTGCCCGAACCGCAATATCTTCCATTCAGACTCAACGCTGATGGTAATGATGAAATTGCTACCTCTACAAACCTAATTGTTGGCTGACGAAACGAAAATTATCAACTTTGTAGTTTTTCGACGTCAGTCGTCACTGAAACACCATGGTGACATGATTACTGTTGACTAACCTTTGTTAAACAATTCGACTGATATGCATATAAACGTCTCACTTGTCAAATTTTCACTGACGGATCCAAAATGTTTAAGTGTTGCCCCCTTATTATCATATAAACACGAGTACCAGAAAACACAGATAGATATTCCATACAAGATTTGTAAAAAAAAAACTAAATATTGATTGAGTAGAAGTTACAGACATTACATTATCAAGCTTTTGCTGACGTGTAACCTGCTAGGTAAGGTTCTGTCAGGCCATCTAGACGTAAAAAAGTGAATGGTCAAGCTAATTGGATTTTAACCCGCCTTATCATGTGGTGTATAGTTTATGTGACTTTTGCAAAGAAATATCTCGAACACAGTAATTAATCACAGCACGTCCTCTCAGTTTCATTTGATAGTAGAGGAGCTATCAATCCTGAAGGGATTAATTACACACACAATAATTCAATCAGTTGAAATTTTTGTCCGTATATTGCCATCACTAGATTACTATTCCGGCCACGCTTTAATATGTCTAACGAATTAAATGGGATGGCTCACTTTCAATAATCTAATTCATATTTTTGGGTCTAATGGTAGAACGCCTGAGAAATAAGTTACAAAGTGAAGTTACAAGATTGATACATTCACCATTCCCCGTTGGTTGTCAAAACAGATGTGATTGATTATATTCCAAACTACGTTAGGCCTCGTAAATTGATGGAAAATTACGCATTCACTTAACCTCAAGGGGAAAAGCGAATCCTCACTTGGGTTAGTCAGCTGGCAACCCGAATGTTTTCACTGATTTTTGGATCTCAGTAAGCATCTCTGTGCCAGTTTATGTTTCTAGAACTATTTAGATAGAAGCATTTGTGGAAAAACCATAATTAAATCTATGCTGGTTAATTTCCTTTAACATGTATCAAGGTATGATTAAACAAATAAGCATCTGAATTCACATTGATATCCTTTAAAGATTTTCAATGAATTAAATTATGAGAGATAATGCAACAAGTACGCTTAACCTAACTGAGATCTAAACAACCCGATAGTTTCGTCTTAGGTTTCACAACTGTTGTTGATTTTGTCCAGTCTGTGTTAGTGTGTGAGGCGAGTGAACTCTTATCACGGACACAGGACCTACTATTCAACTTTCTATCTCATTTGGCTTTAATCAATGGTTGGAATGATAGTTTGATATTTCCACTGGAGCTGGTTGTTTGTAAGCGCCTGCTGGATGCCAGAAGTACAACGGACTTAGTGGTGGTGCTCTAATACTGTCAAGCAATGTTCGAATGCTAACACAAAATGAAAACTTTTATCAGTACTGAAGTAACCCATAAAGAAGGAAGAAAATGCGTCGACCACAGATAGTAACAAAGTATTCTGTTACCAAGGAATAAAGGTTTCAGCTAACCTTCGTTCGGTTTAATGGTTTCTTGTAAACAGTCTTGTGTAGGCGTTTGCGAAATGCGAGCCAGTTCATTAGCATACGCGGTACAAGGGATTTGAAATTCCGCTGCATCGACCCTTGTTTCATAGTATCAATTTTTTTCACTGAAATACTGCCCTGGTTGACTTAAAGATGCATGCACTTGCATCTGCAATATACAATAAATCTGGGTTAGGCAGATCGAGTAGATAAACCGGAGACTCATTTCTAGGGAGGGACGTGTCTTACACGCAGTGCTTTTGAAGGGAGGATTACCAGAAATGATTTGAGCTGTCACTAACTATTTGGTCTTTACAGTTTAGTGCAATGAAGGCCTCCAGTTAACATTGTCCATTGGCATAGGTACTGAGAATGAAATAAGATATTACTCCATGATATCCGTCCTAAGTCAACAGGTTGATTTTCGTTCAGCTTATCTGCAGTCGAAAAGTGCATAAAAGGATGAAGCAGAGTAAAGTGTAATGGAAATTTAGCAGTTACTAACATGAAACGGTATGCTCTCGTTTCCAGCGTATATGACCATAAAACAGTACACACAGACAAACTAAGGCCGACTATGGTCATTCAACACAGATAAATTTCAACATAAACCTGACTTATACTTCTTTCAAATCGGATCGATTTCCAGGAATAATTATCTTGATAAGCGTGCACTGAAGTCAAAGATGCTAACCACGTTCACGGTCAGAGGACTTACTGATAGGTATGGATAACCCTGTCTCACAACCTCCCACGGAAGTTTGCATTAGAGTAGACCAAATTTAGATATTTTCAAAGTGATTTTCCTGAAACCAAAATAAGGGACTGTAAACATCAAACACTTTTACCACCATCACACAAAGTGTCTTTTGCTACATAGGTCAAGAGACACGGGTTGCTACTGATTACTTCACAACAGGAGTCTCGGCTATTTGGACAAACTACACTAACATTTTTTATAAAACTGAATATCATCGTTCTAGTCTCCTCCACCGATACTTTTGTATAATCTACAATGACCGGTAGCTGAATTTTCTCTGAGTCGTGTAGCCGGTTGACTCTTGCATTAATTTAATCAACTCTCGGTAAAAAATCCACTTTAAACATTTGTTTACTTCTTAGATTCCGCGTACACAAATAATCGAAGCTGTGCTCCTAACGAATATGTTACACCAACCATACAGGATGGATGTTAATAAATTTGCTCGAGCTGAAAAGCGATTTCAATCACCCGCGATTTACAGGCCTGTGGTCCCCATAACAACCTCCGGCATGTGCCCGCAGAATCCACAGCAGATGTCTCCGAAATCATCCGGTTGGCCTTAGCCTATCGTAGCATGCATCGGTCCACATCACTGGAGATCTTGTTTGCGTTTCCGCATGACCTTAGTGACAGCCGGGAGTGCCTTTGTATGCTACTGTCTATGAGTTCGCGGACAGTAGCAGACAAGGACGAATTAGTTATTCATTCAGTGAGTGGCAGGCGCATACAACAACAAGTGTACTCCTTTCAAACTGAATTGGTTATCAAATTGGTTACAGCTACGCATGAATTATAAGCTTTTATCAAGCGCTACCAGTGCGAACTGAATGGATTTCTTATCCGCTCGCTACACAGTTAATCCCACACTCTGAATCCCGAGCAACAGCCAGTTAATCCTGTATATCTACGGTCGGGTGAGCACGGTCGTATCGACACAACCAGACACGCAGGTGGTCTAAGTGACTAGCTGTTACCGCATCACTGCTCCTGATGAGTTGAACGTTTCTTATACTGCCTTTCAACGAGCGCGCCTAGTCGAGTGCTGTTCTTTTAAACGCAATCCTGTCAGTTGTTTCATAGAAGTTCTGTGATAAGGCCAAAAGTCTGGTGAAAGTATTGAGCTTGAGTGAACACACTGATTAACAGGACCTAATTGAATCAGTTTTTCTGTCTCCTCAGATCCAACTAATGAAGACGTGTTGTATTTTCGGGTGAGGTGAGAGGTTTGAATCTCAGTTCAAGTGGGTTAATTTTAGTAAACGTAGTTGACAGTTGAGTCTCACTTTAAAAACTTTCTGATCGGACTAGAATGCTGTCCGACAGCTTATAACTTATACACACAAGGTGACCGTTATGTATTTTTTTTATAAGAATGACCAGTACTCACGCGTATGATTTGAGTGTGGAAAACTTGTTCTAATATAAACCGGCGTAGAGTTTATTGGGTAATTTTGTACGAAATTTCATTTATTACTATAGGCCTGAAGTCATAGTGTAAGCTGTAATAGTAAAGTCGGTCAAAAATAATCTATGAGCCATTTGATCCCGTTTATTACGCGGTTCATTACAAATGCAAAAGTCTCAGAAGACAAAAATCTCGCAAAACCCGTTAAAGTAATTACATGCACATTTGACTATATATACATATATAAACGTGTACACATAATGAGTCCACTATATGAAGTACTTCCCCGTCGGGATCAATTAAGAAGAAACTAACCCCCATTGGTTGACTCCTCTGCAAAGATTAGGATAATACAATTTTTATTCAGGTTCGTTTACATCTCCTTGGCTTCTATGAAATCTGACGTTTGTAGTCCCTTGTTTTCACCTGGGACCCTATATGATAAAACTGGGTTCCATCCACTACTTAGGTGGACGGGTGATGACGATCCATACAGAGTGCAAATTTTCGGGTAATCTAACATCATATATTGTCTATACGTACGTATAATCTTCGGATATGTTTCTGTAAGACGTGAATTACCAGTGGCGTAAACATTTATTTGCGAAGGACGTCTTTGTGGCCAACCATGTCACTCTTAACTGGTCCACAACAGTATACGGTCGTTCGTTGTTGGGCTGAAGAAGAACACAAAAGTGATCTGCCTGAGTAAAATTGAAACGTCACAGGGGGGCTTCTGGCTCCCTTATTGCGAAGTACCCAAAGAATAGCAGACAAATTCGGCACCAGTGAAAGGTTTCATCTCGAAAGACTGCAAAGTAACTGCGTCCTATTAAGTTCACCTACTGATCAGCGGTCCTGCGAAGCAAATAGCAAAGTTAAGTTAACTTGACGCAATTGCCAATTATTTGGAATAAACATTAACTTGCTTCCATTGTTTGTTCATATCCAGTATACTATGGCTTCTGAATCACGAAGAGAACGGGTTAGTGGCGAACGCATAAGAGCCATACGGCAAAGCAAATAAGTTATGATACATAGCTCATTCTTCTCCTGATATACTACTTTAAGATTGGTTGTATACAGTTGGAATTTGGATAAAATTCGTGGTTCTCTGTCATCCATATATGTGTATATACAAACCTGCATATAATTTGGTATAAAAGCTGTGACTTATTTTTCTCTGGTTTACTTGATTGAATTATACACGAAAGTTAGGGTGCAGCTGGAAGTACTAATTACTGCTGGCCTCAGTATGATAAAGTCTTATCGTTCCACGGTATTCACAAAGATTTTTATAAAAGTAATGTTGAATATAAGGCCACATGTTATCAACATATGTGAGAGGTTACATTCGCGCAGTTCTCAAAATATACTTCGCATTAACAATTAAGAAACTATGATCTGGTCTGAAGGAAAATATCAGTCTGGCCATGAAGGCTTTCATAAATCTACCCTTCACTGGTCGGAGTGAGCAGAGCAATTCTACTTATTCTGCCTTCGAAATGATGGAGCAACCCGAACACTATTCACACAAGGTTGTGATTCAGAGTTAGGATATGCTCATTCGGTCATGTCTATTCTGAGGTTACTTACACTGTTGTTAATTTGTTTGTCTTACAAACACTACGTTCGGGGTGTTGATTCCTGTCCGGACAAGGATATTCACTGTTAGTTAGCTCTGTTGAGAGCCTAGTGCTTTTTTCTAAGTATGCTGGCCAAAGTGATCGTCTAAATGCAAGGAATGTCATCAAATGTCGGTAGTGTTCAATTTAATGTAATCTAAATTCCCGAAATTCTGTTAAATTTGTACATTTAAATGGAAAACTTGTAGTAATTTTGGCCATGCTACTAACTAAAGCATACTTGAGCATATTGCAATGCTTATTACTCTTCATGCTCTTCAGCTGAAACAAACAGTTTGAAGCTAGTTATGTTTACATTACTGTACGATATGTTCTCTTACTTCTGTTGCACCTTACCGAGGTGTCTGATGAATATGCCACCACATATCTGCAGAGTGATACGGTATAATTATAACTGTGTACAAGCGTGATCTACGTCACCTCGAGATGACTGTGATTTTCGATGCTCCGTAGCCAACACGTTTTAGGTTTGGCGGTAGTAACTCTCATCCGAACTCTTACGCTGGAAGGATAAAATTCCGAACAGGTAGAGTGGTTACGTACTATGTTTAAAGAGAACAACAACCTTTCGTTGTTATGGACTCAAATGAGGACTTTGTTAAGAACAATTATCACTCTTTTGTTTGGTCAAACACCAGTAGAAGTCAAACAGTGTTTAGCTACACCACTTTCAACGTGTACACGGAGCTTCTGACTTTGCCCCGAAGGAGCAGTTATTAAACCATCAAATACGTCAGTTCGTATGCCATGACGCACACCTTTCAAGGGATATTTTTGGTACAGTGTTCAGCGAAAGATAACACCAACATATGATATATGCAGAAATTAGTCCGGCCAATATATATATATATATATATATATATAACAAGATAAATGTTAACTGCAGTAAACTTACTTAGGACGAGAAAAGTTTTAATCTTAGACCTTTAATAGGGTTACTTTGAATTACGATGCATGGCTTGTTTATCGAGCAAACCGAGATAGATCACTCGCTTGCTAATTCAACTTGTGCCAAAGTAATCTGTTTGCACAGCACAGTGGGTTAAACTTAAAATATTGCCCGCATGCACAGCACCATTTGTTGACCAGCTTATCCTGCTTGTACTTCTTCCTATGACCATTGCATTCTTATTAGTCACGAGTAATGCAGTATCTACCCAAGTTTTTCTACACCAAGTGATTTTCCTAAATTTCGCTTCTGCAAGTTATCCCCGTACTCTTCGATGGATCAGCTACATGAGAAAATAAGTTGGATATAGCTTTAACGCATTCATAATTTAGCTAAATGCTTTACAGTATCTTTAGTATCGTTGTACTGATCGCAAGAATAACAGACTATTCGGTTGTTTTATTCGTTGCGCCCTCAGATTTACCAAATGACAGCACGGGTGAATTCTTCGTTGAATCTCCAGTTCAATTACAGCCAATAAGAAGCCAGTCACCAAATCGCGTGATGATTGGTCAGTTGCGTGACAAGTAACTGTCTTGTGTGATTGGATAAATTTTTGGACGAAGGTCATCAGAACACTTTTCAGAGCATGCTGTCTATTCACAGATATTTTACTCACACGGACATTGGCCTCATGGACCGGCTTTGATCGAGTGTAATACAAACTTTGTCAACCTTTTGACTGTAAGCTCCGGTACTTTAATTTACAACCGCATGGGAATCTGTTGCGGCTATCTCGGACAACCAGCGAACTCTCACGGAAATTTGTATGCTGTTCTAGTGAGTCCAGTAAATAGTTAATGTGAATGCTGAGTATCACACATCTGTAAGGATTAGAAAAAGGCATACCTGCTAACCTCTTTTGACCACATCAATCATTTCTATAGATGAGTAGGTAAAGTTCGTGAACACTCGGTAAAAACAGAACAGACTCTGGATAGTAAGGAACTCCTTGCTTTATAGCTTTCATTTTGGGAGCAACCCTTTTTTTAAAGTAGTCAGTGCATGCTTTTGCACGGGTCCTCATGAAACCATATATGACGTCCCAATGTTAAGTAGAAATGTTCAAATGCCTTAGGGTTGACAAGAATAGACTATATGCATTGTCTACAAATTACCTCATTGTGTTTGACCTTGTATACTGTCATAGTGAACCTACACTTCCACCTGTAGGCGTAAGCCAATTTATCACTATCATTAACAGACGTGTGCTCTCTACTTTCGCCTTCAATTCTTGAGCACATTAAGTTTTCTAGCACTTGAAGCGGAATGTTCCTGTTTACTGGAGGCATCTAGCCATCAGTAACATTAAGTTGAAGAATTTTGGTTTAGTATTGTTCTCATTGCTTGCTTTGGCGAAAAGCAAATACTGACAATTTGGGCTTCTCTTGCGTTTAATGCATTTGGTAGGCAGCTCAGCGGCATTTACCATGAGTTGCAGGTATTTAGTCAAGGTGGATATACAGTGTTTTAATACAGTGGTTAATACATATTTTCTGCTCATCACTCTTGTTAACTTCCTGTTTGCAGTATCACTACTAATCTTATTCAAGATGCTGTACGTAGACATTGAAATCGTAACAGTGATCACTACACACAATAATTAATCTAACCGGGGTAACTTAAACTATCAAGGAGCATTGCCCACTCCCAGCATGACACAACCTTAATAACTTTCAGATAATTCCGTTCAGTATGGAAGAAAACTGTATAATCTGAAAGCGTTTTCGATAATTCCTTCTCAGACAAGCACAATTACAAAGGATTCATCAAAAAGCGTCGTGAGTCAAGTCGCAAAATCCAACAGATGTCTGTTAACGGGGGCATTAGAAGCAAACACTAAACTAAAGACAACTGGTTTGACATAGACAGGACATTGTCTAGATGTTATGGCATTGTAGTGAAGCAACTTCTTAAGGTTGTTACTGGAAAGATACGCCTATTTGACAGGTAGGTACGAAGGTTAAATCAATCTTCCACATTATCCTGTTTGGATAGACGTTTTCTTAAAACTGGTTTCTTCTCAGCAGTGAATATCGCTTCATGCGGACTTTCTTTGTGAACAAGTATTCATCTTCCTGCCCCATTGTGTCTTCCGAACAGATCTTCCCTTGTTCTGGCTACCAGACATTGACTCAGACCTAATTCTTGCTTAACAGGCACAAGACTGTTAACTTCAGTGTACAGACCTGTCCATTGTGGGTTACAGTAAATCAACCTGCTTACTGTGCCACCCAGATTTCTGTTTAAATTTCTTTGTTCGATTCTACTTCCGAGGTGAGATGAAACTAAGCAACTGCTGGTGTTTAGATTAAGCTTGAAAGAGAAGCTACCCATCCTTAGTTAATCAGTCCTTGTGTCTTCATTTTCATGCCGCTATTGTACCGCAGCTTATGTCTGTTGTATGACGAGGCGCTTGTCAAAAAGGATCAAGGAACATAATTCAGGCTGGATTGGAACCGGCTGCCCTAAATCAATTACTACTGCCGTTGTCGCACACCTCAACGACACCATCTATCACATAAGCGTCACGAAAAAATTCCGAGTTTTGTAAACATCTGCCACTGCTCAGCTTAAGGCAGTCTGTCAAGGCAACTTGGTGACCAGAAACGCCATTGCAATCATGTTATGCAACTGTACCCTGTGTGCTGACGAAACTGTGTTCAGTCGTTGCAACTTCCTTGGCCATAAATCAATCACAACCATTTGGCCACCCCCTGATGGTGTGACATAACATCCAGACACTGTCTTATCCATGTCTATCCACTTGTCTTGGGTTCAGCACTTGCTTTTAATGTCCCTAGTTGATAAACATCTCTTGGTTTTTGCGGCTTGTCTCATAACGCGTTTTGATGAATCCTGTGTTATTGTGGTTGTTTGAGAAGGAATTTTCAAAAACGTCTTTTCCTCACATCGTTACAACCACAAAGCTTTCAGAACCAAGTCCACTGTCACTCGGAAGAACGCTTGGATCTAATCTTCCGCCTATCGAAAATTTCTGTTGAACTCGGTTATGTCATCACTTTCCCAATTGGATGAACGGTGACTTACTGTAATGCTACAGTCGACAGAATATCCGTACATTTTGAACGACAATTCAGAAACAAACGTTTGCAAGCTACAGAGAAATTCACCATTCACAATCAAACAGGACAAACTGAAAGACGTCAGGTATAGACGAGAGATGTGCAAAAACAAAGCCGTATGTCATGTCTTGGCACTGAGGTTTAGCAAGCAATTTTGGTGACTAATTTTAATTTTTATCAGACAGCTAAACAAACTGCCATTCTGACATAATGGACCAAACCGCAGTTAAGTATAAGTTGAACACCATTCACGACTTATGAGTTTCCATTCCGAACAGGCTTTTTGGTTGAGTGGTATTAAAAAGCGACACTTGACTCGAGTTTCGCTTGTCACGGCGAAACATTATGTCCGAAATGAATTCAAGCAATACCCTAGTCTGCTGGTCATTTGGTCGAAGTGGCACAGTAGACAAGTATAATTGTAGATAAGAGCTCTGACCAAACGTGCTTGGTGTTCATTGTGTGAAATGGCAAGTCAGAAAGTACTTAATATTGTTCAGACATTGAAACAATTCACACTTCCGAATGTGCACTAACGTTTAACTTGCCGGGTTTTTGGATAGCCACAAAATGGAAGGCCATACTGATATGGCTGCTAATAATTAATATAAAACAATGTATCCATAGAGTTCACACTGGTCCGCTCGGTGCCAAGCGGAAGCCACACACGGCTAACTTTATTCAGTAAGATGTCAAGTTAAAATGCACCAGGTTAGGAAGGCAGTAAGTTTGACAACCAGACGATTTTGATAGTACGGTTTCAAAGTGAACCAACGAAATCACTTGATGAATAAGATATATCAAAGAATACGATAATATTCACAATGATAATTCCTACTGTTTAAGGGCTTTCAGCACTTTTGATCACGTACATTACATGTAGGTCACCCATGGTTACCTTTATTTGTCTTGGGATAGTGATAATTAAAACCGTCTCATTTATTGGGCCAAGTTACCGTCGAAGGCGCCAACTTGTCTCCTTAAATGTGCAGTCTCGATAAAGTGTTCGCTTTATGTCTTAACGGTAAATAGTTTATTGCAAATGATTACACGTGAATTACATGTTATGAGCAAGCTATCCGTTTTTGGATAGTACAACCTAACAGGGCATGTTAAAAGGTATCTTTGCAAGAATCCATTTCACCTTCTTGAAGTCTGTGTAGACGTAAAGATATTACGACAATTATCAAACCACAAAGGCATTCGCAGTATCTGTTTGTATCACCGAGAAAAAGAGAACATACCGGCCATGAAAAAACTTTTCCTTAGCTGATTTCAAAAACAGTTGCTACTTTAAAAACGAACTTGTTAAACGTGAATAAGCCTACAGAGTAATTTGATTTGCCAGTGATGTTTGAACGGAGGAAACAAAGATTCTGGTCTGTTACAGACAAGGCGGTCACCTCCAAATATGTTTAAGTGGCTTGAATTCATATAAATGTTTTCCATGCACTTGAACGTTATTCACTAGGATTATGCTTGACCGATTGACTGGAAGTTTTTTCTGGGCACAGGCTCACCGGCTTTTAATTGCAAGATGCATCTTTTAGAAATGCTGTTCACCCCGGATTAACGAGCCATTCAGTGCAATCTTCTTATCGTAACTTATGATAACAATCGAAAGCTCGCATAATATTGCTAACGGGACTGGTTTCCATTAAACTGATGTTTGTGTGAGCATCTCCACAGGTTGGGTAAGAACCAATGGGCTTGCTATTAGCTGGATCAACAAGCTGGTCCATTCTGTGACTTGATCTCGTTGGTGGCGAGGAGTTGACAGTATTTGACCAGCCGACCTAGAAGACGAACTTTAGAAAACCGTTGACCATAGGGTTTTGTCAGTAGAGCATTTGGTACGTGATGTTCATTTGCTATCCAAATATTTGCCACCAGAATAAGTCACTCGATAGTTGTACAGTCATTAAGTCTTTCAGGTTGACCAAAGTTTTACTTACCTCTAAGACTTCCTATATTGGCAATCTATTGTTAAACTTGAATAGCACGAATTGCATATTTTTTTAACTCTAAATTGCCACGATAATTCTGGATTGAGCTTTGATTGATCATTGTAGCCGTGGCAAATCTGTTTTCCCCCTTCGTTTACTATCTTGATTGGTTGAGTTAAACTTGACTGTTTAGCATCGTTATACAGAACCAGAGCCATAACGCTGATTGAACCGTTCAGTTCAAGATCGTTTCCGCCTAAACTTCTTTGGTTGCAGATTTGATACCGATTGAATGGGCATGATGGCTTAACCTTTGATAGGTTCCTTTGTTGCATGCACTCACTGCTTAAGGGTAACCAGAAACAAGATTAGAACCGACAATCTTAGTATAACGAACCGAATGTTTATTTACTTTGTCAGACAATGTGGCGAAGTTGATTGATGTCGCTTACTGGCATGTTTCTGATGGAACAAACTCTGTCCTTCACATTAACAGTGTGTGCCAGTACTGAGCGCGGATTTTTCAGGACCAGTAATACCATTATTTGCCATCGTCAAACAGAAGTAGCCCGATAAGAGTTTTAACAAGCAACC
>LUCH01000202.1:35974-54630 GCA_013368495.1 Paragonimus heterotremus | reverse complement strand
CAAATCTGTTTTCCCCCTTCGTTTACTATCTTGATTGGTTGAGTTAAACTTGACTGTTTAGCATCGTTATATAGAACCAGAGCCATAACGCTGATTGAACCGTTCAGTTCAAGATCGTTTCCGCCTAAACTTCTTTGGTTGCAGATTTGATACCGATTGAATGGGCATGATGGCTTAACCTTTGACAGGTTTGAACCAGTACCGACCACTAGGCACACAAGACTTTGATAACAAAGCGTTGCGTTTTCGAAATGACCTACAGATCCAGTTCAGTCTCATTACATATCTTACGATCAGTTCCTTTGTTGCATGCACTCACTGCTTAAGGGTAACCAGAAACAAGATTAGAACCGACAATACTAGTACAACGAAGTTGATTGATGTCGCTTACTGGCATGTTTCTGATGGAACATACTCTGTCCTTCACATTAACAGTGAGTGCCACTACTGAGCGCGGATTTTTCAGGACCAGTAATACCATTATTTGCCATCGTCAAACAGAAGTAGCCCGATAAGAGTTTTAACAAGCAACCTTCATTTCAGATACGAAGCCATCAGGAACCAGTTCACGTGTCTCATGCGCAAACTACTGTGCCTGAATGACTGTGCTTACTAGCAGTACTTGCAAATTATCTTCCCTGGCTCACTTCGGCACTGTTAAATACTATTGTTTTCCATGTTCAGTCTTACTTCTGTAAGAAGTGTATAGAGTTTAACTAACTCGTATCATTTTAGTGGCTCAAATGAACCATGGTACTATCAAGTTGACTAATTTCTCCTACACTTTGATGAAAACTGCTGGCACGTTAACATGTGTAGACTGAAAATTTTTCGGTTTCGTATGCTTACAAACGAAAAATTCGTGTCCTGGTGACACTGTCAGTTAGAAGCACTTTATTATGGATCTGTCATCTTATCCGCTGAGTCTAAGCTGCATTTCGTCCATGTATATGAGTAAATGAAACACATTTTGAGGCCAAATTATTGGGTCAAAATCTTTCGTTGTTGGTCCAGTTTGCTTACACAGTTCGATAACTTTGTGTGTCACCTCCTTTGGTTTACTTGTTTTTCCACAGTCGGTAAGTTGACGAGGAACCCGACCGGCCGATTCATTATATCAATGATTCATTGAGAATCATGGATCTTTCCACCTTGTTCAAACAGTCTGACTCACCTGGAAGCTCCTCAACCACAGCTGTTTGGACTGTCTGTTTAACAGATATTCCCTTTCCCGAAGGTTGAGCAGTTACAAGCCAAACAGGTGTGGTAACATAAGTGCATCAGTGTTAATCATCTTTACAAAACAGGCAACTATAATTGCTTGTGAACGGAATAACACTCACCTCTCAAATGAAAGTTTGTATTAGCAAATTGTAAACCGATATATCAAGAAGTACCATGCATGTTCTGCTGTTTAGGGCAAGTATGTGCTAGTTGATGTTTAAAATAGTTGCCCTTCAGATAGAAGAAAAAAGAAGTGAATATGAACGAAAATCATAAAAGAACAGTACACTTATTCAGTACACACAGATAAACTACTAACAGTTAATTTCGGCGTTTTTATTGAGGTAATGATGGTCCACAAAACACTACAAATGTCAAAAGTGTTTGGAAAAAAGATGTGTCGAAACACAATCGACTTCAAGTTCTCCTTAACTTCTCCAGCTACTGTTAGACACGTGTAGTAAAGGCTCACCGGCTACAATGGTCGTCTACCTAGCGACAACCCTGAAACCACTAGCGTGTTTTTGTCAATTTTGACAAGTAAACACATTTTACTTATTACTTCACCAATTAACACACACCAGTTAACTTGGAAGCATAGAACCACAGGTAAGAGCCGCCCATTGGTGTTGTTGGACAAACAGGACAGCATCGTGAAACCAACGTGGTCTCCGTTTGATGATTTTGTATCGGAAAGGTTTGAATAGTCTACTTAGGAAATAGTCGACGTAGGTGCTTTTATTCCGCTAACAACGGTAACAAGTTGGCTACCAGGCTTCGTTCGAAACCCTATCTCTCCTACGCAAGCTGCTGATGGTTTCGTAAACGAGGGATTGATATACACAAAAAATGCACCGGCCGCAGAGGTTCCCTGATTGTCACACGGCAAATAGCCACCGATACCGTGTGACAAACTCAACATGCTTCCTACAGTCTGACTGCCGTAAAGTAAAAACCCGATGAGTTGGCGTGTCCCTCTTGCTGCCTTGTTGAAAACAAGAACTGTTATCCATTACAATGCGTTCTACACCCAAAACTAGCCAGCGTGTTTGAGATTGAATGACGGTTTGCAGTACAGATCGACTGTTTGTAGTTTCGGCTTGACTTTTGTGTGCAGTCACGCTTACACACAATACTGAGAGTTGTGTGGTTTGTTGGGCCTTTCATGCCGAATCGTCAGTTAAATGATAAACAGCCTACCTAGCATACAAACATCGGTGCGGTTGAAACTTTGCAGTTCGTCATCGAACCACGATTGGCAAGTGATTGTGGCTCGATTGTCCGGACGCGGTTGGCAGATGAGAGCAGTCGGCAAGTAAACGGACCTATCATTCACCAAGTGTGTTTGTGGGTGTGGGTGTGTGTTTAACAGACCAGTCACCACTACCCCCAGCCCTGGTTACCACAGTTTCTAGGCTATGGTTTAAAGAAAAAAACTTCCATCATCGTCGTCTGTGCACTATCGTTTGACCATAGAAACTAATCCTGTTAACTTTTCCAAAACGGTTGTCACACCGTCACATTGGAAAGTAAGCCACAGTGTAACCAGGATGAAGAACACTTGGACCAGATGACGCAGAGCTTGACAAGTGGGCTACGTGAACAACCGCGAGAGCTAGGCTCATTTCTAAATTAATCTCCCATGATGGATAGACTGTCAATCGTGGGATCGGCCAGATCGGACAGCTGTACGTGGATAGGTAAGGTCTATCACTTTAAGAAAGGTCTGTGAACAGCCACATTTCAAACGCGTTAGTTTTATGGGCGACGGGTTGTCGTATGCTAAATACAGTGGAAATTTACGGTTCAAGGTTGGTTGGAGGTATTTCATATGTAGCGTTTAATGGAGGTGTTTATCACAGGTGTATTTGAAGTGGTTCACTTACCCTACGAATTTTGACGCTTTTAATGTGCAATGCTAGACTATCCAGTCGCCTTCGAGTTATATAGGGTCGAGATACCCTAAAACTCTCGGGCAGCGAAGTAAGTAGTATAACCGCTTATTGAGCATTGCGTCGAAATGTCTTCTTTAGATAGACCAATAGCAAAGTCTCACTATATAGTGACTTCAGTATGCATGGGTAGGATTACTCAGTGTTCGCATTCCCGGGACTGTGTCCATTCATGTCATTATTGAGTGATATCCATACTAGGTTTGACTTGTTTGTCCTGACCTATGTTACGTGCATGGTAAAGCTGATCGACAGTAGCTATGACTGGACAACTGACCATCGACCATACTCAAACCTCATTTGTTCCAAAAATCTGTTCAGACGCAAAGATCAGAACCCTCACAAAGGTATACCTCAATACATTGAAGATAATCAGAGGAAAGGAGGAATCCTGCCTCAAACGGAGTGGCTTTACATAACGGTTACTGAAAGCAACGACTCAAAAAAATTCTGTTTGCTGGCAGAGACCGACTGCTCCTGCTAGCTGCGGTGGCGAATTCTATTGCACGTGGATTAACGCTGTACAGACTGTGACATTACTCGCTGTCGTCACACTGTTGCAACACGGATTCACTGACTTTGCGATTCATTTTCTGAATCGACCTGATCTTCAGGTCGCAAAAGGTCTTTAGAACAAGTGCAACACAGTTATAACCAACGGTTAGTTGTTGAAGCTTAAATACTAACAACCATATTTCCAGTTTGCCTCAGTCAAATTCGAATCATGTGAATAAAGTTTGATCACAACCAGTTGGTATCATTACTCGATGCAGGATGGGGAAATCAAATAATGGTGTGAATATGCTCGGTACATGTTGAAATGATCAGATGGCGGGACTGTAAAGCAGGCCTATCCGAAGCAAATGTCTTTACCTAGTGTTTGATGGACGATTATATGTCACTCAAACTGACAAGAAAGAGAATGTTGATCACCACACACAGGCGATATTATGGAATATTTTATTAAGTTCATTGGTAAACCAGTCATATTGTGACTGCTTTTTTTGTATGGACTCACCCGGCAGAAATAGACTAAGAGAGGTTGTAATCAACAACAAACTCAGGGAGCCAACCGTCGGTCTTATGGTGGTCCCCTAGGAGGGATTACCTATATCACTAGTATAGGACTTGGTAACAAATTGTCCGTTTAGATGGGCAGTTTTGTTCAAGGTAAGCAATTCGTACTCGTTCAGAATGACTCTAACCTAAGAGTTTGCTTAACGGGAAAACCGGTTTAAGCATCCTGAAATACTCCAACAGTGGTATCTTAGCCGCCTAGTAGTAGCTGTGGTGATACGACCACTTGAGATATATCGTCTACCTTGTTCACATCCAACATTTACCAATAAGTCACACACACACCAACGAAAAGAGAAACATTCTGGTTTTCAGTGAGCATAAGTCACTTCATTCCAATCTACAAATATGATTCCGATTTTTTTTACCTCCTTGTATCCTCCAGATCGTGAACATTCTTACAGTTGTCATTGGACGACTACAATTTGTTTATAGTGAGGATCCAATAGTATGCTTTGTTTGTTGTGGTTGATATGACTTTACATATATTTATCGACAGTAAAGCGTTCAGGATAGTTCATTATTTTTTATCACAGCATAGGTCGGTGCAATGGATTTGTCAGGTTTTTACGGGACAAACAGATATCATTGAGGGATGTTGCAAAATCCAAAAAATGTTCAGTGAATGAGAAAAACAAGTTTTAGACCATATCATCCAGACTGAATGAACCACTATTGACCATCTGGTTTATACGGTAGGATGAAGACGGACCCTACCCGCTGTTTGCATGGTTTTTCATGGTCCGTCACAATGTCCTAAGAAAACTTATAGATATCACAATCTAAACTCAGCTCCTGCCAGTATGGAATTTGTTAAAACTGTTTTGGTTATTGTCGGGTCCAACTGCTGTCATATCTCGGCAGATATTCAGTCTGCCACCTGTCAGGCTGCAGAGCAGGATATTTCGCCTGTGCGCCAGTCTGTCAACGTTCTTCTGGCCACATTATGTCTGATACTGGGGTGATTTTGAAACTTCACAGCTGGTTCTGAAACATCCGGACTTCAGACGAAAATATCCTATTGCAAGTGCAAAGCTTGCAGTGACAACCTGTTTTCGTCTTCCAACTACTCTGGGGTATGCTTGGAATCGAGGAACAATTTTCCTATGTTTTTCACCATGTGGCGATCAAGCTGTGTGAAGCCCGAAGTTCATAACCAGTAATTTAGTGTAGATAGATTGTGATCTTCTTTACCAGTTTTGTGGTACAGAAACGATAAAAACGCCGTGTGGGAGTTATGTAGTTCGTTATTAATCTACGTATGTGAATAGTTACTTTACGGATGATAGACTTACCAGCTCAGTCAGATTGCTCGCATGGCTCACGTGACACGGACGCGGAATATCTGAAGCCGGAATTATAGTCAGTGATTTACCTATAACGACCTTCAGTTTGTATCCCGCAGAAAAACTCCAGTCAGCATGTACTTACATGAGTGACTAGTAGCAGGGCTTTTAACGTTTACCATCACCTGTCACAAACTGGTTTAGTTTTTTCAGCTACTACTGTCGCTGGCATGCGTGTGCGTGTTCCTCCTCCTCTTGTGTGCTTAACACACCGACCGATAAGCCCTTCAATCTAAAAAACGTTGTTGAGCACAAATTTGTCAGGAGTGAAGTCCATTTGAACAGTGCAGCTGCCTACATGTGAATGTGCGATCGAAACATGTACTGTGTACACCCGTACCCGCCATACCACAAATATCAAGGAGTTTGTATACATAAGAAACGTTTGCACAAATGACCACCTAAACAGATGTATGCCATAGAGTTTGAAAACCTTTGAGTGGTTCTAACCACCTACACTAATATTTATCCATGTATGTGCATGTATATCCGAACTATTGTTCAAAATTTGATCAGAAGCCAGTTTGTAAAAACGAACTTGACCTAAGTTTGCCTCACACGTGGATAGTCTTGACAGTCATTTACATTAGGATCTTATAACATCCTAAACTTTTGCAAGCATACCGAACCCTTAGCATACAGTAGGTTAGTACAGCTTGGTCCGGAACGCCGTGATATTGTTTACAGAATTGTAGACTGTACAGTAAAACGTGCATACTAGACTACTTCCGTAGATGTTGGAGTGTTTTTAATCATATGACCTTGTGAAGTTAGTATCTAAGCCGTTTGCAGCTGGCTCTTTTTTCGACCAGTCAACATCAGTTGTCGTAAAACGATCTAAGAATTGAATATTCGCAAAGCTTCTGGGGGGCCACTTGGTTTGGACAGACAGAAAACAACCCAGGGTGCCAGTTTGAAGTAACTACACCTACAACTGTTCAAAGTGTTGCATAATGCTCATCCTTACACCAACACTCTACGACGGGGTTTCGTCTTTATTGTGACTCGCTGGATAGACAGCCTGAACGGGAGTCGAACTACTTAGGACCTTTGTGACCGTAACTAATGCAGACTAGCAATTTGAAGTGGACTCCATTGGCAGAGTGTGAACAGGATACACATCAATAACATACAGACGTCTTCGTTATAAACAATGTTCTCAAGAATGGCGGACAGCCGACTAAGACCTTCGGCTAATAACGTGAAATGGGCTTTTTGCTTGATCCTCGTTTAAACTATTTCTACTTCAGTGGTTCAAACAAGAACGAAATCTGTCATCAGGTGGTAGTTTGAGAGTCAACATTTGAAACTATAAGGCTTTTGTTGTATCCTTGAACAACAGATGAAAGTTCGGGTCAGCAAAAAAGATTTCGACGTTCATCGTGTGCCACACTTAGTTAGTCACGGTCTATTTTTGTTGTCACTGAGTTCATGAGTGGTAAGTACCAGGAGAAATTCATGAAGATCACTTGACCGGAACCTATGCAAATGATGCCGTTTGCTGAATAATTTCCATTCGACCGAGTGCATACAACTCGTTGGTTATGCAAAACGAGCCTAACGAAAAAGAGCAACAGTGTAAATCGATTTTTTGTTGAAGAAATGACCAGGAAAACCGTTACTAATCTACTTTGGCACTTGATGTGTTTAAACTTGTGCGATCTGTAGATTGTCGTAGAAATTTGGTAAACAGACTTGACTTTTGTCTATTTAATTTGACGACAGACGTTTCCACGTATGGTAGTTGCATGAAATTGGCAAATATTTATTATCGTTAACATAGAAACTTGAGCTTGATGAGGGAGATACTATATTCCATTCTGCATTAAACGTGCACCCTACCCATTTGGTCCTGTGAAAGCTGAAGCTGTTGGGAAAAAAACAGGAAAATTTTTATTTTGTTCTACCCGTTACAAATAGTTAGCCGATGCAGCCGTATCTTTGTGAACTCAAAAAGTTGCCCCTGCGGATCACATCCCCCTGAATTTGCTGTGATAAACCATGGTCTATTTCTGGATAGCCTAACAATACGCTGCCCACAGGTAACTGCCCTCGTTACTTGACACTTGAAGAAAAAAGCTTTCTCAAGTCATTCCGTTTTGAAAGTATTCTATTATTTTTGTGCTAAAAACTGATAGAACCATAAGTTATACAAAACAAATGGTCTCCAGTCTTCCTGAAAAGAATTTGGGTAGTTTTTCACGACAATAAAAACGCAACAATCGACAAGACAAACAATGTTGAATATGACATTGCTGGCAGTGAGAAAAAGGTCAGCGTCACCGTGTGTATGGTTCGAAGAATTCCCATGGTGTATACATCGTAAAAGCAAACTGGAGTTCAGGGTGACATTATCCCGGTTAAGGCCGTAATTCATGTTTGTTAAGGGAACATATTTCTTTTTACAATAAAATGAGTATTAGTACTTTAAATTAATTTATTATACACGTGCAGTGCATCCTGAAAATTGTGCTTAACTGTGTAACAACTCAACACACAAAAACTGTTTTGAATACAGTCCCCATATTTTACAATGAACGTTCAAGTGGCTCACTCAAAGCTAGAAACAGAAGTTTTGTCCTGTTTGTTCAGCCGTTCTTTATGGTCAGATGAAAGGCTGTTGTCTTTTAAACAACGCTTTGAAAGTATACCTCGTTGAAATCACTGACGGTTAGGAACGTAAAAGAAATCCGGTAGAATTTTCCTGAAACTCACATTCCAAGGCCGCATGAGACGAAGCACCTACAAAAATGAAAATATAAATATTCCATATTTCTATACGTCTTTCATATAGAAAATCGTGCAGCCGCCAGAAAAAATCAGCAGGGTAGGCACATACGATTATTACTGTCTTTGGTATTACGTGGGTTAACACAACTTCTTCAACCTCCCAAAAATGGTATACATACTCTTGACGGCACCGGGGTGCATACTGAACTTCTAGAACAACGGAGGTCATTGTGTCTCTACAGGTTGGATTGTTCCGCTGTCTTGGGGGTAGATAATTGTGAATTCGTCCTAATCTGCTCGCAGCAGCTTGATATTTTCCTCGAAACGTTGGAATTTGTGTGTATCATCTTCATTGTCCCTGTAGTCACACACTGGACCTGTTCAAATAGTCACAAATAATTTGGTCCATTACAGTTGGACCAAAGGCTAGAATGGTTCCCAGCTCACATACACTCGCCCGTCGATCTGGGTTTTCATCTCAACCATAAGATCGAAACAACCGTTACAGGCAACCCTGTAAGGGATACAATAGAAATGCGGCTTTCAAGAATTCAGCACTTGATTGCAGACTACGAAGAGCAGTCTCCTTTGGACGTATACAACATGAAGGGGGAAGTTCCTTGGGTGTATTCTGCTCGAACGTTATCGTTTTAGTAACAGCTTGAGACCACAGTTCAGTGTTTTCTTAAGTCCTAACAACTGATTTCGTAATGAAACGAGGAAAAGATGCCAAAAATAACGACAAGCCTTGAAGTTCGCGAAAATGGTGTTCTATGTTAGGGCTAAAACTTGGTGCCATTTGGAATTTCAGCATCGCCTAGGTCGTAGTAAGGCTCGGAACTTCCAATGCACTCCCCATTTGTGTGCATTGAGTGTACGCGAATATACAGAGGGTGGCTTAAATATTTTGCCCGTAAGATATTTCACGAATTATTGTGATCAAGTACAGCTTCCTCTTCTGAGTTTGATGATGTTCCAGCTTCATTCTGTTTGGACTACCTTGTTCTTTGTGTGTCATCATACACCGAAATATCATGTCGATAACTGGATTAGCCAGAATATCAGATTGGTTTATTTGTATGGGTAGCGCACGTTAACTGAATGTTAAGCTCGTCACTGTCTAAAACTTCGATTCCATTTATTTACTGCTGTTGATAAATGTAGCTCATTTTGCAGACTATGACATCAAAAGTGGCGTAAAATTCCCATAACCATTTGCACGCGTCTTTCCTCGTATATACGTTTTAATCTGTGACCTAGATCAAGGACGCGCTGCACAGTACCCCCAGGAAACCCTGAACGAAATTTAATGATTACTTAGCAAACATAAAGTTTCACGCCCTGACCTTTTGTTACCGTTTTGGTTTGCCTCTAGTGTCTGCACTTGTGGGACAATGATTAACAGGTTAAAATAATTTACAAACGTTATACAGGTGAGAATGCGTGAATTGGGTGTGGCATTCTGAAGGTCTACGTATGTGTATAGGGGCAACGCCTGAAGTTGTCCAGGGCTCAATACCTGTGACTATATTACTTATTGGAACGCGTGGTCTTGCCACCAGTTAGCTATCTGTAATATAAACACTTCAGATGAAGAGTTTAATGACTAGAATTTACTGATGAGTAGTTCGGGATTTGATTTATTTCAATTCGAATATCATTCACAATTGATTGCAGCTGTCACATTTCCATAGAATTTTCAGTTGGCCCCTTTCGAAAAGAAGTACTAGACTCGAATTTCGTTCTCATTAGGGCCCGTCAGTAGTGCATATCCTGTCTAGGAAGTCCTAATCGCGGGTTTATCGATTGGAGTTAACAGACAGTGATTGTGTGTCCATTTCGAGACGATTGGGTAACCTGATCATTACTCACAAACGAGAGTGGTTGAGTGTTCACATATAACTAGAATTTGTTGCCTCATCTAATCGATCACCCGTCAATCCAAACAATCAGTAGTTGCGTGCTAAAAGTGCCCACAAGTTTCCGGGTTGAGCAAAATATACTGACTAGTTTAGTTTGCTGATAGTTCCTTGGCATTTCTAACAAATTTTCCCTCCGGTCATTTCAGAAGGTGCAGCATGATTTTGATTATTAACACTCATTGTGAATTAGGAGCGATTAAAAACGCATCCTTACCCGGCTAAAAGTTTTTTAGGTTTCAACGCGAAATACGTTCTTTAAGTCACGAAAATTGGGTGGTGTAATTAGCCAGAGACAAGAGATTAAAGTTTTGCTCATTTTAGAACTCATCAGCAAAGTTAAAACTCCAGCAAAGGTTTCCGTGAAAAGATTGTTGAATGCGGTGTCACTGAACTTACATTTGAAACAGTTGCATTTAGACTGAAAACATATCACTTCTTGAGACGGTTAAGCAACCTGGGAATTACTCAGAAACCGTTGTGGTTGATGGTTCGGCATGAAACTTCAGCCTTGATCAGGTTGATATAATCTGTGTAATGATCGCAAATGTTGTCTCCATTGAAAGTGAATCGGAGTTCAAAACCCAATTTCAGTAAGAACACGCAGCTGTTCAGAACGGCATTCCAGTTTGCTAGCACTTTTAAACGAATACTAATCGAATTTTATTTGTACATGTAGAGGCCCCAATCAAATGTAATTATTGTTTCACTTATAGTAACTTTTCTTATAAAATCTTTTAGATGAGTAAAATTAGAAACCACCCGAGCTACACTTCATTCCAAGAATGCATCACCGGTTTACTTACAAGTAATTCTCGTCCACTCGGTGGACAGCTTGTTAACAGCAAACGTTGATTACAGCTACATATTGCACATTTCTCCCTGTAGACAGCCGACCCACCGTCCGATCTACATGTGGTGTTTATACTGGACTCCGTCAATGATAGCTCTCATGATGTTCTCTTTGCCTGTCAAAATGTCCCATAAGACAACGTGGACAATGCGAACAGTGTGCAGAAATAGACAGTCTGCTTCGACTGACTGGTACAATATGCGCATACGATAAGCAGACTGGCCTGTTGCAAGATATCTTGATTTGGGTTTTTAGTTAGTTTCTTGGAGCCATGGGATAGTGGACCAGGTGGCGTATGCATTCACAGATCAAGCCGCAATGCTGTGTACCATGTTGTACTACTTCACACTGATCTCAGGAGCAGTGGTTGTTCAGGCGACAAAAATACCGGGTTATCAAGAGTTTCAACCAATTTACTTTGAGGAATACCTACCAATCTCAAATAGAACTTAAGAATTACTTCTGTTGGATAGGTTATAATCATTCTACGTTGCAGGAGCGTTTCAATCCTGTATATATTGTGTACTTGATGTATTCTTCACCAGCAATCGGCTGTTCCTAGGTTTTTAAAACGTAATTTGTTGAATTGTCTAGCATTTAATTTAGCAAAAATGAGAAAATTAACAGATTTTACGGACTAGATAAAAGAGTGGTTTTGTTATGAATGCATTCCACACATTGTTAAAAATGTGAAATTATCATTCAATTTTTGGATGATAGCGCAGTTTTCTCTTAACAGTCACGTATACACGACACATTCAGATGCGCAAGAATAAGCAGACCTCTCAGGTTGCACCTTCGTTTTAAATGAAGCATGAGTTTTCAACAATGAACTCATCATTACTGGCGTGTTGTTCATTTCCGATTTACCCAGTCTGTCCTGACCGTTTGGACAAATGGACTCATCTTATACATCTTCTATCCATTAAATAATGACCTAGAAACCTGAAGTCTGTATAAGCTGTAGTTGTTGTTAACCTTCATTTAGGCAAGAAATTATTCTCGGTGATCATTCCGTTTCTTTATTGTCTACTAAACATATTAACTCTAGTTTGATCAGTTAACCGGGCAGCGACATCCAAAAACCGATCAACGAGCTACGCTGTAATCATATCGTTGAGTCATTGGTTAAGTGAAACCAGTACACAACACTGTTTGTACAAGTCCCACTTAACAAGACTATTCATCAAGTGGCTTAACTCATGCGAATGGTCTGCTACTCTATCGAAGCGCACAGCATTTGGTTGACTTTGATAAGAGTGGCTGAATGAATTATCTACCAACAATTATCAAGTGATGTTGTGCACGGTTTTGTTTGTAAGTCTCATTTGCCAGTTAGATGCAAACACGCAAGCACACATTCATGCTTTGAGCATTTTTCCGTTCCGCTTACCTGTCAAGCTGAAGCGTGTCATTCCCTCAATTAGCAAGCATCTCAAAGGCAGTAGAAAAGATTTTCTAATTGGATTACGTAACGATTGATTAATTGAACCGAAGCAATTTTTTCTGTTATGTTCACTTTTGTTTGTAAACTTCCAACGTAATCGTCGAAGTTGTCTACCACTTTACTTCATGTAATGTAGTCTATCAGCCGTAAACCACTGTACATCGTATTTTTTCAAAATCCAGCCTTTATTGATCATTTGGATAGAAGATTTTAACTTGACAGAAATTTGTGACTGAAAATACGGTCCATTTCAGATTAAAACGTGTCCCCTATCTTCTTGTTTAGTGCAATGAATGACACGTAGATAATGTTTCATTTGTGATTTAGCTATGTCGATTACCTTAAACTCATTTGATTCCACCGATCAAAGCCAGTGTTGAAAGTGTTAACTGAAAGTGTGCCATCTAGGAGCTTGAAGTAGAATGAATTTCTCAACAATTCCCGTTAACGGTCTGTACATCAGCACTGACCTACGGATTCCACTGAGTCTGAAATAAACCAACTCGTAAATCAGTGAACATCTACAAATTTCGGCATCTGTTGTTCTTGCAGTTTGATATTTGATCCAGGTTCTCCGGATAAGCATACCAGATCAACGGCGACAGCCAAGAAACGGTTTCTGTGCGTCCGGTGGATGTTGACTGCTATATACATATTGTCTTTGTCACTTTGTTTAATTGCCACGAGGGGTGGTTGGAAGTGATGAAGAGCACGATTTATGAAAAACTTGAGAAAGAATCGTTAATTATGCGCTCCTCCCATCGAATTGTTGCAGTCCCATTAAAATGGGTGATTCCAACCGACCTCTTTCATTAGTCTCCTTTCTGTTTGCATCGTAAGATGCAAGGTTAACATGATGAAAATTATTTGTTTCGTTATACTTCGTCGAGATGAATTAAATAAAAATGGACCGAGATCTTAACCCGTTTGAGCCATGTATCGATTAGTCCATGATTTAATACAGACGCCTTGAGGGTGACCAGAGCTGAGGGTCACTCCAGGACTAGCAAAAGCTGTGAAGTTTTGATAACATAACTCTAATGATCAGATCGAATTGGTATGATCTGAAAACAAGAAACACTGTCGTAAAACTTGATTGCCTCTTCTGTTCAAATTATGACCGTCATTCAAGAACAAATTGGAACAGTTTAGTCACCACATTACAGACGTTTACGTAAGTATATCGAAATTCTGCGTAGGTTGATTTGGCGATTCTGAATTAACGAGACTAGTACATGCATCATTTACCCAAAAAGAAGAGAAAGAAGCTTGGGATTTCATATACATGTATGCATTATACTGAAATAGACTTAGCGCGTATAACTGACGTAAAACAATTGGTCCCACTCAGTAGTTCGAACAAAGCATTGAGAACACTACACAAGCCTTTCATTTGATCACATCGGTACTAAATTTGTTACAAAATGAATCTACCTTATATCAAATATCTTGAGAAGTAGTTGATTAGTCGGTGTTAGGAGGGACCAATATGTTCAGAGTAGTCTTGCTGAACACTTAAAGGCTGCACGTCTAGACGGATTGCAACCGACTAGGCACACCGCAGAAATCGTGGGGTGGAATAGTCTATCACGAGTCTGACTAGACGGCAGTGCTGGCGTACTGCCTAAGCTACCATTGTCCGCAATAATTTAACACATCCTGACCATTAGTCAAGTAGCGATCTAATTTGTGCATCTATAAGTCAGTTATATTATTTTGTTTGTAGAAACTACAGGAAGCTGCCAAGTCCTGCAGGCATTTCAGGTATAAAAATGTGTTCACTAACCTTACCCTCCCTTGGGTCTACTGGAATTCTCCACATTAGTGACCGGCTAACTTCTTCTGCAGTCGGTTCCTACAAAATTGATTCAGATTACAATAATGCGGGCACTGCCTGGACAGTAAATATTCTGTGTTTTGTCCAGCCAGTGGGTCCGCTGACAGATCCTCGTATCTGAGTAGTCGTACTCCCTGTGATAGGACGCACACAGTAAAACCTCACATTAATTACATACCGGATCTGGTAGAATGGTTGCTTCAGAACGGTGGTCGATACAAACGGGCCTGACGAACCGCGATATATCATTCCGGGAAAACAAAAAAATGTATCGGTTTTAATCATCCTGTAAACAGAATGTTCACTAATAACACTGGCATATTTAGGAAGCACTACTCAATTCAGCGACTTACCTTGTAGTTCCGTCTGTAAGTCATACTGAGAACTGGTCACCGTCGCAAGTAACTTTAAATTATTCTTCAAACTGTATGTCAGAAACCGAATATCGCTGTCATAACTTCTCTTACACATACCACTTTACATCTGCTCATAATTCGACGACTGATGGTCGTTGATGAACTTTGTAACGTTACCATACTTCGGTTTCAGACCTGAGGGCTTAAGCAATTTAAAAGACAGTTCACCGGGGGTAAATCTATATCTTTTGAGGCTGTTCGAATAGTTTCACTCCCGTTTTGAAGGAACCTATAGAATATAAAACATTACGCTAACGCAAAGACTGAAACTCCACTCCTGCCATTACCAGTTAGTAGAGCGCACCATTCAAGGGTAGATTGAACAGTTATGAGGACGGTATGATTTACTGTGCTGGTCACGTCATCTAGTACATCAGCTAATGTCAACGAGTTCACCTTAGCCATGACATGTGGTTACAGATATTTCCTGTCACCTCATCAACCTGGAGGACTGCTTAATCTAATTTTTCAGTAAATGACGTTAAATCTACAAGCTGCAAATTCTGTGTTGATGAACCATTAGTCAATATAGATTGGTAACTTTCTATTTGTTTTACTATCAAAAAAGCTCTCCAGCCAACTGGAACACAAATGTAATCGTCATACATGCACGGGCATTTCTGTGTTTATATTCGATGCGTTTTTCCAATGCGTACAACTGAACGGTACAAATTTTTTCAAACCGAAAAGTTCATTCACTTTTATATCTCTGCTTTAGACTATAGATCAAATAGCTAAGTTTTCCTAAACGGTGTGATTCATCTACAGTCTCTCCAAAGGAAGTATTCGAACTGACATTGTCCAAGCGAAGAACGTTTGCGAACCGATTACCGCTCCACTGAAACTTGAGGCCTGGAAACTTGAGAGGTATTTAGGTAAACTTTACCTGGCGCATTAAAAACGCTTGCACGTATGCTTGCTCCATTCGCCGGCTAGCTAAATCCAATTTTATTCGTGTACTACGAGTAATGTCCTCTTGGTTTCAGGAAATCTATGCGCTTAGGAGACCCAAATTTTAACTACAATCGCCTTCTGTCTTTCGAGCAACAACCTTCAGTACTTAATGTTTTCATGCTTCCCTTGGATCGGCTATCCTTTTCGGCGAGCAACAACTCAGACTGGAAAGAGTCGCATTCATTTTCTCTCTGCGTTCAGGTGTTGCACAACTTCATCCTTTTCAAAGTGCTGTTGGCTTACATAAGGACCGAGTTGGGAGGGCATTGTTCACTTTGGATTTGTTGCCTGAACCACAAACGTACGTCATACTTGTCGTTAACCCTAATTTTGATGCGGAGTTGAATAGTAGAACAAAATGCTGTCTTGCTGGGTTATCTAAATGGTTGCCGCTAGTCGTGTGGCTATTTACTTTTAAGAGGAGACTGTGGTTGACAGACGTAATCGCTATAGAAAGGTTCCACTGCGTCTGTCGATGTACTGGCGTGTAACGTGTCACTGTAAAGAGAATCTAAAAATTATTTAGTGCTTACTGTCGTTTTAAGACTATTTCGCCAGTAGATCTGGGTTGAAAGCTGAAAAGTGCGGCCCGTGACGCTTGCGTTTTTAGCTCATATCCAACACATTAGACTAGGTACCGTCAGACGTGGAAAGGACATTGACTGAAGCTTCAAAATATGTCAGCTGAAATTCTCCGTTGAGTTGCAGCAGACTTAGTGCTTATGATACAGAATAACAATCGTGAAATAACGCGGCTGTACCGTTTTAAAATTGTGTTTAAGTGAATCCCTGAGCTTAACCTTCTACTCTGTCAAATAACGGAAATCGCTTCGTACCAGCAAGCACGTAATCTCCTTGTATGTATCTGTCTCATGCTGATAAGGTGCCGATTCGGTGCAGTTTGAATAGTGCATGCTGGTTGAATGAATACTGTACACAACAAGACATAACATGGAAAATTGCAAACACTCTATAACAAATAACAGCGTGTGAACCTTATCACCTGCTGTCATTATAGCTTCCACACAGACAGAATACATACTCGTTTGCACGCATTCGGGTACAACTTTGTGTTGGCCGCCTTGTAGAATATACAGTTTCCCAACAGCAAAAATGAGGTCACCGTTCTATCCCTCACCCTGAGTCATTTTAACAGCTGATAACATGTGGTATGGAAAAGCCAAGCTTTTTATAATTCTCAACTGTCATCTGTACCCCGTGTAGTGCCTTTTAAAATAAACATTTCGCAGAAGTTTACAAAGCTAACGTAGTTCAACGTATATAAAAGGCCTGTTTGAAGGAGACGAATGATAATGTGTATTTTGGAAACATCCAGGTATATAATACAACAATAGATAATTTTGTGTGTGTTTCGTTAACTGCCTGTCGACTCACTGCTATCACATCTATTTGAAAAAAATAGATGACTGACAGATTTCCAATTGTTCGTAGAACACGAATATCTAAAAATAACCATCTACCCCCTCCCCTATAAAAAGAACAATCAACGTTCCATTAACTCAACTTGGACAAAGCATAATGTCCGTCACTGGATTTAGTAAATGACTCAGTCAGAACTTACAGAGATATGAGTTTCGACGCGGTCACTTTGGTTGATGTTATTGTTGTTATTCTTGCCGTTATTACTTTTTGTTCTAAAATTTGCTCACACTGACCCTGATTATTGTGAACAGGTCGCACAACAACCTGGTAAAAAAGGCTAACGCCCTCTTATGTTGCTCATCTCATTCAGTTTATACTAATCATCTGTGTATTATTGATCCTGAATGATAAAAGCATACTTTAGGCGTACATCTAAAGAGACAGTTAAACGGATCTCAAGTAAGCATTTCCCAATCTAGAATGTTGACATTAATGATGATCAACATTTCTAATGCCAAGATTAAAAGGCAAAACAATCATTTTACTTGTTGTCATTCCTTGAAATAACATTATAAATCACTTTCTTATTGTGAACCTTTATGGGGCCGTTGTCAATTCAGTCATGTTAAATTGGATCTGATCAGTATTTTTAGTACAATCTAGATAGTATGGAGAACAAAGTTGGTTTGATTGAACGATAATCACATAGGAACTTCAGATGAACTGAGTGAACTTTCAACTGGCATATAAATTACCATCTTTCGAAGCTCTGACATACTAAGTTCACAAGCAATACAGAAATGCAGTCAAATGTTTCGAAGTAAGTTACACTTGAGATCCAGATGTAATCCATTGCAAAACGCATCACGGAACACAAAGCAACTTGTTTATCCTGTCACCTTGTTAGTGACTAGCAAAATGGCCCATAATCAGCTAGCTAAAACTTAAAATTGCTGGCCTGTTCCTAAACATTGCAACTCAGTATGTTGTGGCCGTGAAAGACACTTGGCCTACGAAGTTATTCATGATATGAAAAACCCTACAGACTACGCTAGAACATAGGATCACGAACAGGTATGCTCATTTGCATGGCCAACGTGTATTCACACACACTGTCGTTCGCTCTGATCTCACGTCCCCCATAGTGCGTCCACACTAATCCAAAAGTCTTTGCCGGTCCATCATCGTCCTGGCGTTGATACTTACTGTTTAGTTCCCAAATACGTGCATTATACTACTCACAAGCGAGGCTGCCTGTTGTATAACAAGTAGAAGCTGTTCTGTTACATTTGCACTGGAACTGATGACATTTCTTTCTCTAGTGTAAGGTCCGATTGTGATCGTTATTGCAACTTACACGTTACATATATGTTTTAAAGTTTATCAAGCGTGATTGAAGAGGGTAGATGAAATAGTAACAACTTACGATGTATCCTTTTTGCTATCGATTAGCTGAATAAATAAAAGTTAGTGTTTCAAACATCTTATTAGAATGCAATCTGCGAAAATGAACATATT
>LUCH01000202.1:0-34785 GCA_013368495.1 Paragonimus heterotremus | reverse complement strand
CCATTCTCTTCAGTCCATCAGTTTAAGTCAACAAATCTGATTTGAATGCCAACGAAACCCCAATTTGTGGATCACCGGCGTTAGTAACTTTGAGAACACCAAATGTCACCATTCGTCTGAATGCGCTCATTGATCGAATAAAACGACTGGAGCATCTTGGAGCTTGAAGTAGGCTGTTTCTGCACAGTTCAAGTTAGTGATGTTAACGTCAACCCTGATCTATGAACTCTACTGATTCTGAGATTAATAGCGAAACTAATTCACAAATGAGTTATAATCTACAACATAGAGCATCCACCGTTCACATAATAGGATATATGATCCAAATTTGCCGGCTATGCATACCTGATGTATGTTAACATCAGCGAAACCGGTCGTATGTTTCCGACGGATTTTGAACATTATTCACATACTACTTATCTTATCATACCTTATAGACGAAAGTTGTGTTTAGTCGTATATTTACGTCCTCCCACTGAGAGTGTTGGTGTGAATGCTCGTGTACACAAACTTGTCAAGCTTTACCATTATTGTCAATGACAAAGAGCCGCACGTTTGTGAACTTGTCAATCCAAATACTGTTATTCGCGTTATGAAACACAAGTCGTACTTTGTTTAAGTGAGCTTTCATAAACAAATTCACGTTGGTAACCAAACACAAACAATCATCTGAACTATCATTCTGTATTGTTGTAACCATTGCCAGTTGCAAGGGGTTTCAATAGGCATGGCGGTTTTACTTATGTGTTAAATTTTATGTGCTACTGCATTCACTGCGGTACGTTGTAATTCTAATCACTCTGCGATATTCGAACTTCCGAAGCTCAATGCTCTCATGTATGTAAATTACTAACAGTAAAAAGGGATTATTGCTACTGCAACACCAAGTGCTCCAAAATTATTCATCAATACTCGCTTGCATCTTTGTTAGCTGTTTATTTTGGCCTTAATGCCAGAATATTAGGCTGGGTTTCCTAACTTTACAAATGTATTTCACTTGCGAACAGTTTAACCACAATCCACACCTGAGACGTGTCGTGAAATAGTTTGGTTTCATTTCCACTTCTAGCAGATACGTTTGATATCTCCACATGCCTTACTAACTGCTTACTTCTTTCCGTGTTTGTACATGTTTTCAGCTGATCCCAAAAAAGTTATATTTCAATTATAAGTCCAACGCTTAAGGATTTGTGTGTATGCGAACCTATTTAATGTTCAACCCGCGTGAGAACGTTTCCATTCACTCATACGTGCAACACTGCCCCTAAATGATCCCCCCTACACTCTACAGTGCTAGAGGATGTGTTGACCTGTAATTGTCACGCAACCACGCTGTAGATGTTGACCGGGACCAGGCTCTCAACTCAAGTCGCACCACCCGACTCATCAGACCTATCAACTTATAATCTGCTGTCAAATGTTGAATGTGACCACAGAAGCATGACTGAAAATGCAGTCGGTATAGTTGCCTAGTTTACCATCTCACCTAACTCGTGTGTCGATCGCTTTTGACAACCTGGTTATCATTCTTTCATCCTTTCCCAAGCGACACTCGCTTGACAAAACTAGACTTGCACTCTCCATGATCTTAGAATGGTCAAAAACTTGGCCGGGAAACAACGCACAGAAATAAACAAATGATAGGATGTTTGATCGATGAAGTTTGCACGACTTTCGCAGTAACACGTAGCCAGTGGTTCTGTTGGTATTTGATATCAACATGGGCTTGCAAGCAAGTACGCACACATATACAGACGCACAAGTTTGCACACGTGTGCACATCGGTGATCATCCACTGTGAAGTAGAGTTTCTCGAATCCCCCTGATCACCTGACACCGACAAAAACATTACAAGCTACATCAATAACAACGACAGCGGTCACAGTGACGATGGCTCCATAACGCCGACAACGAAAGTTGTTTACATTTCCGATAAATGAAAAATAACTGACTAAGGAGAAAAAGAAGAAACCGGAATGAGGAAAACAGCCGTGTAAGTGCATTAGTCGAAGAGGTTGCGCTAAACTCAACATCACATTCCCACAGTAACATGATAGCGAAAGAATTTCAATTGCACGACTAGTCTGAATAATCTTTCGGTTGCATTTTAGCCCACAACGTTGACTTAGTTAACGATGAAAGTCCCGTATTTGCCGGAATATTGTTTAATTCTCATATTCTTACAAATAAGCGTTACAAAGTTGGATACTTAGTTTAGACAGAAATATATAACCCGCGGAAAGTTATTCACAACCAGCTTTCAACTTAAGTCACATTGTATCAACAACTCTTCCATTCATTTCTCAACTGTCAACACCCCCACTAGACTTTGACTTACTATGCAAACATTAAGAACGTTGGGTGGGTCATACATAACTAGCCAGCACATATTCCACAAGTGGTAGTCGTTCGTTTACTCAACGCCCAACAATACACACATGTTCGTTGTGAACAAGAAGTCTCGTGTCTGATAACAAAATGTAACCAATAGTGTTCTCGTCGTGGACCTGTGCCCTTTGTATGTACTGTTCACGCGTTTTGCCTGTTAGAGTAGCTAACTACGAGGAAGTTTACTGTAACCAGTTTAGAGAAACCGGTCCTTAGTGCACCAATGTATGTGCCAGTTATAAGCACTTTCGTGTTTGCTTATAAGCTGTGATTGACCCGGTAATAAGTCACTGCTGGTTAACTGCGGACATACAAGATCGTGTGATATGCATGTATGCTTATGCGTTGTAGACTTGTCTGTTTGATGGTACTGAGAACAGAATACAGTTTATAAACAGGAATACACAATGCTGGTGAAGTACCGAGCATTTCACCCATTCTTCTGTCTATTTAAGTTAACTATTAGGAGGTGTCTGAAATCATTTGATTATTCCCCAATAGTTCATACAACTAAAACCAAGAACTTCCGATAGGAAATATTTAGAAAATACACGCCCTTGATTTTCGTTCATTACTGTTGGAGAACTAATACCTTTTTAGGTTTGTGTGATTGGAACATGGGGACTAACAGAACGATTAGTCAGTATAAATGAACGTTTAATAATTGAGACAAAATAACCTTATTCGGTGCTTGTTCATTTTGAAGGAGATGGGTTGACAATGTAGTTAGAACAAAGAGATCATCTTCCGTTTTAAACGGGAGCACAGCGCTCCGGCTGATTCAAGGAAACAACATTTTAAAAAGAATTAATAACTTAAAATTATCAACAACTTATTCACACTGTAAATTCAACTAGTTAGCCATGAATACGTTACGTTTTTTTTTACAATAAACTTCCCCCTCTACAACAACACCCAAAATGCATCCGTCACTGGATCCGGTGAACTGAGTGTTGAGATAATTCACTTCCTGGCCGGGCTAACTGTATGTTAGAGATTGCACGAGTAAGAATATAATGTACTATCCAAGTAACTTCGGTGCGTACAATTACATTCCGAACTCGCAGGTGTCATGAAGAAAATATACATTCCGTTTGCATGAAACAATTTAAAAAAAATGGGTCTTTCCAGATAGGTCGAAACCTCCGATCTCATTAAACCGACTGGAGTTAACAAACAATAACGGTGTCTTCTATCGAGATGATCAGGCAACCTGATCATTACTCACATGCGAATGTGGTTGAGCGTTCACATGCGATAATTCGATCGTGAGTAATGTGAGGTCAATGGTGCAATGATCAACACGGTTGTCTTATGTAAAGCTTGGCCGGAGTTTAAGTCCCGGTCGTGACAAGGATATGCTGTACCGACGAGCTCTAATGAGAACGAAACTCGAATCTAGTGCTTTGTTCGAAGGGGGCCTACTGGAAAAGTCTATGGGAATGCGACAGTTGCCATCAATTGTGTGTGATGTTCAAGTTGGAATTAACCAAATCCTCGACTACTCATCAGTAAAAAAAATAGGTGTGTTAGTTAGGATATTCGGTCAAAACGTTTATATATGCATCACGGCGATATCCAAGATACACAGCTTAGTAATTTTACAATATGCCAAATTGCATGTCAACAGACGCCACTTTTCAGAGGTGATAGTTATTGAAATCAGCCGCCTTCCTACTATACTAAATGATGTAAACTGTTTGTACTTCAGTTAATAACTTAATTGTGGTTATGGTTGACGATGGTCAACGCACTTTTTCCCCATTACTGTTCACATGCTTTGGTATTTTTCATACTGTGAACTTTTCTGAAGGCGAGAAAACTAATCGTTAAGGTGTCCTGGACCAGATCGTGTCATAAACAACTGCATACCGTATGTCAGTGGTTAAGTTAGACAATTTATCAGTTAGATTGCTTGCTTTATTATAGTTACTTTAAAATATATTGGTATCACTTTTCTTATACTTGATGTCAAGATGAAATAGCTTAACGGTCTTTGTCTGATGGTATTACGATAAGGGCACTGAGCTCCCAATGCTCTGTGTGAGTCAATACTATCAGTAGTTATAAACTGATCGCATCAGCACGTGCTAGTCAGCCGCGGTAGCTAGACCATACTGTGGCTCATTGGAGAAGGGAAGCGTGGCCAAAACAGAACATACATTTCCAGTTTAGTGAACACAATTGTTGTATACATTGAACATTCACTAACTCCACTCGGTTTGGCCACTCTAGGTACGTACACATGGTGTTGGGACTTTATTGCGAAGTGCTGGCTTTTACTCTCAACCATACTTCACTAGCGTGGTCCATTTACTTTGAACGACATTGAAGGTATAGTGTAACTCACCAGAACTACTTGATCAATATAGAACTGGTACATAACCATCATTAAATGATATCCGAATGCCCGAAAGTGACCCCTAGACAAATAAAGATGGAGAAAGTACTGAGAGTTTAGAAAGTTTGGTTCGGAAAGTCTTTCGGTGATTGTACACCCTCGGGTATTTGCTTACCCTGAGCTAAGTACTCACTTAAGCTTCTGCAGCCTCGTAATTAATACGTTCTTCATTGGGGAGGTACAAAGCAGTTCACGATGCCTTGATCACAAATGTATCCGGACAGGTAGCTCAAACTTAGACAATTGTGTACGTATTGTATATATATGAAGTGATCTGGTTTTGGCATGTGGGGTTTTCATCCACGCCATCTTCAGGTAGGTGACCCATTCTTGCGTAGCAAAACATACCGTCCAAAGTAGCAATGTCACCTGAATGTACTGATTCGTAAGTAACACTCAATGACCGTCTATCCACTCTGGAACTCCCTAACATGGGTTGTCATGATATCTTCATGGGTCAATGACTTCAAATGCAGATTCAATACGTATATCATGAAGGCTAAAAACTGGACTATGAGATTCTTTCCGGCAGTTTGAGACTACATTCAGGTGGTTATCGCCAAAAAATTTGGTTGCCGCTTACTGAACTGTGTATGCTGCGTGTTCGTTAGGCTATGAATAGGTTTATCTTCTCATACCCACTTTCCATTTGGTTCGTCTCCAGGATTCTTTTTATCAGTTGCACTCATGCATTTTCCGAATTCTTCGATTACTCTGACCGAAACGTTCATAACTCCAATTAAGTAGTCATTTTTTAATCACAGATGTGTATACGCTTATTCAGCTCTCTCTGTGTTTAGTTGTGTTGATACCCATATTCTAGTAGAGACCAACTTTACAAAGAGTTTTTCATAACTCTTTTTATACGTTTGCGGTTATTTATAATCTAAGAATGCATGCAGGTCACGTAGACCAGTAAATGACTCATAAGAAGTGGTTGCCGATTACAGTTCGCTGAAGGGAATGGTGATTCCGGTGCTCATAGAAAGACAGTTTACGTACCTGAGTTGGTTGTCACTCAGTAGAATTTTAATTGGTTAGAGATAATTGGCAATAAATGAGGAAGGGTTTTTACAAAATTATTTACCAACTGCAAATATGGATTAAAATCTGATGCAAATTATCCCGTTGTAGTCGATAACTGCATCCAACCAAAAGTGGACGTAGATTTAGCGAATATCGTAAATGATTTAAGATGCTTTCCTTGGCTTGATACCATAATAAATGACCTGCTTTAAACTTCGTATGTATTCTTAATGTAACGCTCGATAATTGCGGGCTTGTCCACATGACAATGGGCTACAATTATACAGAACTAACTAAACCCTGTCCTCTATAAGGAATATCATGGACGATCATAGTAGATTCTTTCGAATACTTTTTTGTAAGTAGCCATCTGTATAAAATTATTTACCGCAGAGCCATGAGTACTTTTCTCTGTACTCTAAATCCACCATGGAACCAAGACTATGGATGGTCCGCACGATGGTCGAGTGTGAGTCTACGTAACAGCCAGTTATTTACTACTTTGTTCTCTATAGTCAGACATGAAAAACGGTTCGACTGAATCATTACTAAAGTCTATTAGTTAAGTTAGGAAACAGAAATGATAAACGATACTTTCGTTTAGAGTCAAGTAGATATTGCTATCGAATTTCTGACACTTCTAGGCATTCATGTTCCACAAAAACTCGTGACTGTTGAAAATGTTGAGAGGAGAAGACAGACTGAAGGCTATGATATGTCAGATGGTTCAACATCAATAGGACACTCTTTGTCGGATTTGAAACATCCAGCTTGGATATCTGCACAAACAGCGCTAACAATATTCACAAGAGGACAACTTTCCATCCTTTCCAACTGTCGATAAAAATTAAATTGGCCTCTTTTCAGTAGTGTAATTCATCAATAGATTGAATGGATCAAAGTCATCTTTACTTATGGTTGGCTTGTACATTTAGCATCAATCACCCTATAACAGTGTTCTGTGTACTGAACAACTGATCACCACTTCGCTGGGATCAAGAATTTTCAGAACATTTCGCAACCCTCACCTTGTGTATTGGTGGGTGCTCACCAGTTTGCAGGTCAACCACAAAGTACTGATTGGTTTCTGTCTGTGATAATCTGTGTACTGTGTAGCTCAGGCAAATAAACCGTCTGACACTTTGCTGGCGTAAACATCAAGCCAGTGGACTGGTTGCCATGTTCACAAAAGACGGTGAAATAGTGAATAAAATATTACTGAAGATATCACTTTATCAATCTGACTATCCACATTTTTAAGGTGACACGATGGAATATAAAAATATGCATCCGTTGGATAAAATAGTTCATCATATGCCAAGAAATGGCTACTTCAGTCTTTGTTGATAAAATTTCATTATGTTATATTCAGAACGTGCTATGCCTAAGCATTCGGTGGCTTCAAAAAATCGCCCTGAACATCGGTCATTTCTTTCACTGGTGACTGTACACTTTTCAGTCCCTAGGTCACTTTCACTATTTTCCAAACCAGAATGACGTTATGTTGTCCGTCTTGCTATAGTTCGAGGATACATCTAGACCACCGTGATTCATCGCCTTGATTTTTCGACCAACACTTTTTGGTAGCCTATCGCCTCAATTTTCTGCTTAACCTGACTTGTGCCAGTAGCCGACCGCCAAAACCATAACTCATATAATCCACCGTAGCCATAGCTACGTGGTTGTGACCTTGAATCACCAGACCTGTCTCATCTGGTGGAGTGTCTGTTACTTCCACACTGAACGGTCGTCTGGCGCTCAAGTGAGCCTTGAGCACCGTTAACCAATGTATGTCGAAAATATGTGAACATCTGAGAAAATAAGTGACAGCGAAGAGGCTTTCTGAAAAGAATGTGATGAACGGTATCAACTTCGCATTACTCCTCATATTTTACCGGGAATAGTAGTTGAATAGAAGTGACTAACAAATTCAACGATCAGGTCTACAATTGTACTTGTGTCGTTATAATATTGGGGCGTCAAATTATTTATTAATAATACGGTTTCATTGCTCAACAGTCGTGTCTATGGAGTCCAACGTGAACTGTCTGAGAAATCCTGCTAGTGCAATCGAGCTCCTTGGATCATCTGGTAGGCTCTATATGACACAGCAAGACTGGTGGTCGTCTGAAGTCCTAAGGTCTGAAATTTCCGAAGTGATTTTGTAGTTCAACCGGCAGAACGCTGGCCGAGTCCGAGCACGCTGTTTCTGAGGCCGGCTCCAATCAACTCGAAGGCTGGGCTTTTACAGTTGGGTTAAATCTAAAACTAGGTGGGTTTTAGGTTACCATTTAGAGCACATGTCTGATGTCTAACGTACACAAACACATAATAGAGTCGTACCAAATTATGTTTACCATTCCCCAGAAGTTTAAGACCTGAGTTGTGAAAAACAGGCAGGTAGAAAAAAATGCCACTCACAAATCTGTTTCGAACTTGTAAACATGTTCACCAAGGAACAATACCATTATTTGAGCCGGCCAAAATACCGTTTTTCAATGAGTCGACAATTTACTTTTTCTCACACTATGAGGTTCATAATAGTCCTCTAACGGCAGGCCAAATGAATGACAGTTTCCATTAAGAATCAAATCTTTAAGCACGTGCATTGTTCTTTGTTGCTAATTATACGAGTAGTTAAATTTAGTTTATCGCTCATTTTCAAACAGAAGAGACCGTTGAATTTCACCGACTGATCCTAGGAATTACAACTGCATACAATGTATTTAGGAGATGAATGTAATATCTCTTTAACGTTCATGAAGTGTTATAAAGGTGCCGTTAACTTTGGGACAAATGTCAAGTGTGCATATTTCAAGTCCTAATACATTCTGTAACGCAGCGCTTAGGAACAGCACACAAATGTATTTACCACATACGAAGATTTACACATACACATGCAGACAAATAGTTAGCCCCGAACCAATTTGCGCGTGCACGACAACGGAAGACATTGTGATGAAACGATCACAGCTGATGCGCCAACTTGCTCCGGTCGTCGGGTACACACATGTATTCAGAAAATGATGTTCCCAGTTCATAGACGATTGCTTCTCTTACGTGTGTGTTTGTGTTTGTGAATACACCGGCACCACACAGTTGTCGTTGCAGCTGCCACCATTGAAACTACTACTTCAGCTCGTGTGGCCAAGTTGTCCAAGACTTTCACCATCAGGCTGGCGGCCGTTACAAATGGTCCTCCCTACGGCCGCGTTATTAATTTTTTCGCACAAGTTAGGCCACATCTGATTATGCACATCTGTAGCGTGTTTTTGTGTACCGTGTGTGCTTGTGATTGTTGGCTTTCGAAAAATGACATTGCACGAATGACTGGTCGCTCCCGCTTTTGCCTCTGTCATTCGAGAGACAAGCAGAACATGTTCACTGTTGTCGCTGATTGTCTGTCGCTGTGCGCCTGTTCCACGTTCATGTTGTACAATGTGAGAACATTTTTGTGGTTCCGATACTACCGAGTCAACGAATGTCACGGCGACTGATTGTATAATTCGTAGTCTAACTGAAGTAATCGCAAGTATACAACTGAGTTGTCTTGTTGCACTGTTTCTCCCTGGTGGCCAAACGACCGACAGTTCAACTGATAACGGCTGTTGACGGCTCCCGATTTGACATCAAATGAAATATTAGCAAATGTTCTGCAGGAACATAAACTTCATTACGTAATGCATTACACTCTGATCACCGGGGTGTGTATTATTTTGAAAGTTTCTGTCAGATCATTGTCAATCACTGTAAATGACAAAAACGAAGGCAAAGTCCGGCAAAATTGACTTTATTTTGACGGAATTTCTGTAGGTTATTAACTGACTTCTTTTTAAGCCTGAAGTGGTTTGACGAGCTTTAACTCTTTTACCCATGTGTTGTAAGTGACTGATGTCGGCGTTTCCAATTTTACTTGTAGTTTGGTTTATTCCTATACATGTTTACTCTACAGGGCTGAAGGTTGGAGCAATAAAACTATTTACAATTAATGCTATTTCTTGGTCGTTTGCCTCTGAGCCCCTTCCATGCTTACGTTAAGTTTGGTTTCCTTCTCTTTGTTATTCAGCACGACGTCTCGTGGCAACCAGACCTCCAGTGATTAAATCCATTACGATAACTTTTATTCGGCCTAATTACTAGATTTCAGCAATGGGGTTGAACTGAGCAGACAGACGATCAGCATCGTATGGTCCACACACGAATGGATTTCATTACAGCTTTCCAGAACAAAATATTCAAATGAGAAGCGGTAAAATCTGAAATCATTTTCCATAATACTATTGGCAGTATTAACTCCATGCACGCCCTAAGCAGATTGGCAATCTCCAATTGCATTCACTGTGTTCACCATAACATACGTTTGTTTAAACATGTGAACTGAGCAATAACGGTTTTATAACTGCTGTTTGAGGGAGAAAAAGTGTGCAGATAAGTTGAACTGGACTTGAATATCAGCCGCTTCTCACTGGTTTTGAGCGACTTCAAGATGCTTACACAAAACGGCCAGCATCGTCACACTCGCGGTCAACTAACTTGCGCCTCATTTAAGATAAGTAGGCGTTTCAGTACAGATTCGGACTCGGAGCATCCTGTATTTGGAAAGGTGTCATTTTAGAATCAAGGTTAGTGAGCTCCTATCGAAATAAGTTCACTAACACAGTCATCAAGCAGCCTGACAAATAATCCCCTCAGAGAAATAAGTCACGAATCACGAAGCTCTATCTGGTGATATAACATGTAAGTGCTCAAAAAACGAATTGCTGTGTTCTTTTCTTAGCCGGCAACTAAAGTGTGATGTGATATGTAGAGAGGAAGGCAAGCAAACGATATCTCTTTTTTGCGTAAAAAGGAGTTGACTGTGAAGTTGTTACAGCCTTGGAAGCAGCCAACTTATCTTTCATTGTTTAGTCTTTTGATTGTGTGTTAGAGAATTCTGTATACTTAAACTGTTAGTACCAGACACCACGTTGATTTACAACAAAATCCATTCAGACACAAACCGCTTGTCATGCAGCAGCTCTAGTTTTGTGTTTCTCAATAAGTTTGCTAATGGTTGTCTCTCCTACTCATTCCGACAGAATTCATCTGAATGCAGTGTATCTTGGCTCGGTAAATTGGCCATTGCTTTTTTGCGACTGATCATTTTGTGATAAGTGGCTTGATTACTTAGTTACTGGATTCAGTAGAACACAACTTTATGAGCAAGCTATGGAACTGAACTCTTCAATCACCTGGCAACTTCGTCTACGATGTTCACACAAGTGCTGTCCGATGGATTCCGTGTTTTGAAATAGTCTTTTCAACTTACGCTTCCGTTACCTAAGTTCGGAATTCGTGGTCTGGATTGCCAGACTTTTGGCTGGACAGCCCATATCCTTTAGAAATCTTGTCATGATGCCATGCCTTCACAAACTGAGTTGGATAAAAACGCCACACAGTCGCTTTGTCTACGCTGGTCGACTTCCGTTAATGTTAAACTCCCTTTTTGTGACACACATGCGTACAAACGTTTGGGTATTGAATGAGTAATGGGACTGCTGGCTTAGTGAGGGAGTTTCAAACGCATTTGTGACTCTTTGTCTATTTGAAATTAATTTACGGCCAGGTGGCTCACACACACGATATGTTGCCTAATTGCTGGCGCGCTCACTGACCTCGTTGAGTCTGGAGGATTTGAAAGATAGCCCCTGCAATTAATTGTGAATGACACACATGGGAGGAGTTAAAAGCATAAGCGTTCTAAGTAGAAGTTCAGAAAATTCATGTTGGTGAGCTTTATAGTGTGTGGCTAATCTAACCTGTTTTCCTAGAGGGTCAGTATAGATAATCGTTTTGGAGAAGTTGAAAAACTAGCAAGTTAGGACAACAATAAAACATAAATTTGATAATCAGCGGGATCTTTTAGTTTAATACCACCTTTCGATATCCATCCTCAAACCGATACTCCACGACCCTGCTTAGAACCATCAGGTGAGTATAAGCTGAACGGTGGGGGATCGAATACTTTCGTGTTATGAGTTAAAACTCTTATCCACTGCGTGACCAGTTCTACAAGCACGGTTGGTGGAAGGTAAACTTAGTTGTAATTGTTTTTTTACACCCCGACTAAGTTCAGGTCGGATGGTCAACTTCTGCATTGGCTAATGCCGACTGTTCGAACCGATGATTATAGCGCTTTCTGATCTCGAGCCGACAAATCACGGTTAGTTTTGCCTTGTTCACTCACCAGGTAGATATAGACAAACCAAGTCTTAAAAACGGTTGAAAAAACTGAGCAAACAAGTTTCAGCGATTGGTATTACGCCTAAATTTACTGTTTCCATCTGGAAGACAAAATTAATCTACTGTCTTGTCTTAGTTCAGTAGACAAGCTTGCGACGTGGACTATTCAGCCTGGCAATACTGAATTTGCAAACATTTTGCCACGGTCGTCGTATATTGTACTATGTAACGAATGTTGTGTAGATGTTGTGAAGGACGACAGGTAGTCAGAGAGAACTGAAAATGGGAGAAAATTTTAGGGGCACAAATTATAAAGCTAACATCGAATAACATGATAAACAACTTTTGATACTGATTTCCTGGATTTAATCATAGTAAGCTCAAGTTAAATAAACATAAATAAATATAGTTGAGTAAGTGGAGTTTCTGAAAACGACCTAATCACACTAACGCAAACGACACAAATAAGGTCAGTTTGTATTTTACAGCTGACATGCACCAGGTATAACCATTCAGTGTTTTTACAGCACGACCGTTGTTACTCTTCCACGAGTGCTCTGATTACATACTGTCCGCCTGAAATATCTCATAATTCTGTTAAAGGATTCTGGACACTATCACAATAAATCCTTGCTGCTTGAACAGTAACTGGTGTAATAAAACAGGTCAACATCTTCCTCCTAGTTGATCAGTTCGTATTTCACACATGAGTCGAACCTCCATTGTTTTGTGTCACGTGATTTATCACACAGTTATTGGGTCGGATATTTTTAACTATCTACCTACCAACTTACTGAGACTAACTCATCAACTGCCAGTTGAAATAACTGTTTCACTTGAACTAATACGACTCTTAATGTCAGACAGTATTGGTTTTAATACGAATCTGCTATGATCTATCTAACTTTTATCCCTGTAAATTAATAACTCTCCAGCACTATCGGTTAAATTTTCCTTGGCTCATCCAAGGAATTTGTTATTAAAACCATGGACTTGTTCAAATTCATCGTTTCATTAGATTACCAAATATGTTGATGTGTATCAATCAACGTGCACAACTTGTTCAAACTAAATCATGTCTGGTGAATGAAAGGAAGCTCTTTGAATCGCCAGTTAAAAGATTGTGAATGGGCGAATGAGCATTAGTTGACAAAATTAACTGGAATGCAGACGAGAAAAATGACAAACTACAACAAGTTGTTGCATTCATTCTGGTTAACGGATAGTTGATTAATGTAAGTAAGTAAAAGAGAAGCTAGTCTGATCAATAGCAAACTAATTTACATAAATGTTAACGTATCACCGGGTGACTGTTTCAAGCTGTCGTGTTTAATATTTTCCTAAACTGAGTAACAAACGGTTCGATAGGGAAGAAGTAGATGACAGAAATCTGCATATCTAGAATGTACAGGTGTTCAACGCAATCAGTTCAATCTCGATTCTGCTAGTTCTTTCCATCCTATCAGGATAAAATGGTAAACTGTAATCTACAGACATTGAATTCTCAATGGAGGTGTTAAAATAATATAAAGAAAAAGTTTATCTTGAACCATTATTGACAATTACTATGTATACATGTGAATACCTACAACCCATTAGACATTACATTTAAGCACTTTTGCAGTTCTGTTTCGTCGCAAGACACGTTCATACAGAAAGTTATGAATGTGAGCTAAACGAAGCAATTAGGAATGCTTAAACCATCAATGGTGATTTAAAAGACTGTGACACAGAGGGATACGATTGAAGTACAAAAGTTTGGAGAGTTTAAAGAGCGTCCAAATTTGCTTGTTTTGAACGTATTTATTGTCCTTTTGTGAACCAGGATTCGAATTCCAGCAGTAAAGTTTGTGTAGTTGTTGAGTGCATCTTCAGTTCTTAGAGCTTAGTCCCAATCATTTGTTATGAATGGTACTCAAGTTGGACAGTTGCTAGACAAAGAAGTAGGTTAACTGTCTTGTTAGCTTTCAGATTGCACTCAGATCACTAAATTCAAGTAGAGGTCACAAACTGGATCACAAGTTGGTGATTGCGAAGTTGTTTTTTTACTATGTCGCCCTGTAAAATGTACATCCGTAATAATAGCAAGATCGCAGTGTTCCAGAAACGCCTTACATCGACAAAACGAACAGTTTCCAAAGTTCACCGCTTCATATTTGTTAAATGCTTCATTGCCGCTGATACTAGTCTCAGTTTTTGTGTTTTTGTCTTTCACGTCGTACATGTTCAACATATTCTACTTGCTACACTGATGAGTACCTGTTTTCAATATAATAATTTTTGGGCGTGCGGACTTTGTTACCCGATCAACCTAACCAGTCCCAAACGTGTTCACTGGGATCAGTTCTCAATGATCGAAGTGATCAGAGTAACGTTTGAAGTGATTCCAGTATGAAACATTCTTTACTTTCTGGCAAAATCGATGTATTGCAGGAAGTGAGGCGGAGTGCTGGTCTGCTGTCATCGAGTGGCAGTATGTGGCACAAACAAACTGAGATTGAAAAACCATAGAAGGAAGTCGTTGTCTATCTTGGAGATTGTGAACGATACTCACACGCATAGCTGCCCGAATGCCTACAGAAAGAGGTAGACAACAACAACTGTCAAGTACTACACCATACTGCTTTTGGTCGTCGTGATAGAAGGCGAAGATGATCGTCGTAGACACTTATTCACTTGGACTTCTTTGTTAATCTATTTTGTACAAAACACTAAAGTGAATTATAATTCACTTTTAATAAACTTTGTGGCGCTTATGTTTACTTAGTTTAATTAAAAGTGTTGTAAAATGTGGGACGGCCATAATACTTCTCTTCTGTAGGATGAAGCAGTCTGAGCAATACTTGTTAGCCACTGCATCTAATAGCCAAGTCGGCGTTGTCCAGTCATGTTTGGTTTGAAATAAGTAGAGAGCTATTCTACAAAATCTATACGAAATTACTGGGCCAAGATATTGGTCCCAGTTCCGGATACATATATGCACTACTGTTATATAAGGAATAAACTTGTGTCTAGAGCTTCGTTTCGGACAATTTTTTTTCTATTACTAAATGAACAAATTTGCATAAATCTTCATTTCATTTTTCCACAGTATGATTTTGAAAAGTAGAACCTGTATGTTTCCGTCAGTAGGCTATGTGTAGTGCACAAGAAAACATGCTTAAGTCCAGTTTCAATCACTGCAAGACCCAGCATGATTTTTGTATTTCACAAACAAGCAAGCCCACACTATGGGGTACCTCTGTTACTGATTGGCAAGCTTAATTAAACATTTCAGTGATATGATATGACCTGTTTGCATAACACAATGTGTACGAGCTCTTTTACTCCAGATGGGTTTCCAAAAAACATTCTATAGTTTTTGTGTGATCCTGAATCATAGAGCGCCTCAACACCATTTTTGCCCAACTTGTGTTAAATTACTCAGTGGGTCAGGAGGGAATAAGAGAATAAACTAACAACTGGACTTTTAGTTACAAAAAAGTCAAAATTTTGAACATTGTTCTACAACGGTGATTCCGTATCTGTATATTCTTTCTTCCCATTTCAGATATACCCTCGGAAATATTTTACTGAAAAACAAAAATAACCTCTCATGAGCCATGCGAACTTCCACGGATTGGATTGTCATTTTGTTGTGTTATTGGTGCGCGTTTCTATCTGAAGTTATCCTACTACGAAACGACAAAACTCTGATGGAAAGTCTCAGGAGCCCAGTTATTCGTACACCTCCTACCGATGTGTTTTCTGCTGAAGGCGTGTTGGAGTTTGTTTGTCAAGCTGATGGATTTCCAAAACCCATAATAAATTGGTATGATGGTAGTACCGGACAAAAGGTCATCGACCGGGTGCCAACCAGTGGATCGACATCTGGAATTCATGTAAATCAACATTATGGTAGACTGATGGTGTCAAACCCGACTAAAAATAAAATCTACACCTTTTACTGCAACGCATCGAACATCGCAGGTTGGATCACAAGTCAGCCTCCTGTGAAGGGCGCATTGGCCTACCTTGATTCATCATTCCGTCAGAACCCCATGGATAAAACAGTTCATGAGGGTGACCGTGTGCTTCTCGAGTGCCGCCCACCAAAAGGTATTCCAGCACCAAACGTGATGTGGTTGAAAGATGACAAACCCATAGCAGCTCAGCCTGCTCTTTCACAATCAATGAATCTAACCACATTTTCCAAACCTATGACGCATGTAACAGAGGAGGGGAATTTGCAACTAAATGCTGTTAGCTTGGTTGATTCTGGACCATATACTTGTGTAGCAGTGAATTCAGCTGGACAAGTGAAATCGACCCAAGGTCATCTGACTGTTGAACCTAGAGTTCGATTCCTGGAAACACCCAAAGATATTCGCGTTCGGCAAGGGATGTCGGCCAAGTTTCATTGCAGAACTGAAGGTAATCAGTTAGTCCAGTGGAGTAGAGCTGATGGTATAATCGATCCAACGCGCGCAGAACTGGCAGAAGGGTATTTATTGTTGAAGAATGTTCAATTTTCTGATGCCGGAATTTATATTTGTGCCGCTTCTGGGTCGATAGCTGCTGATGCTGTTTTGACTGTTGAGACACCACCCACCTTCTCACGAACTCCCGACGATTTGACCGTTCACGAGGGACAGACCGCGGTTTTTCAGTGTATCACAACGGGTTATCCTAAACCATCAATTTATTGGGAACTTGCAGATAAGACTCCCGTTTTTCCATCTGATACTTCATTGTCAATAAGCATGACCAATAGGATTTATCTCCATAAAGAAGGACGCTTAGAGATCAGAAATGTTCAGCTAACTGATGCCGGAAAGTACCAGTGTACTGCCCATTCTTCTGTCGATCGCATTCATTCCAGCGCCATCCTTCATGTGATCCCAAGGTCGTCGAATAAAACGCATTCTATATCCAGGTTGGATTTAAGCACCTCAAAACAAGAATCTAGTAGAAGTGAACACCAAACATACTTTACAATCGCCCCGATTATTGGGCTACCTCCAGTTAACCAGACTCGGCATGTTGGGGATGTGGTCACTCTAGATTGCGAATTAGGAATCACGAAATCTCTAGCGTTGGCCAGTACGCAGTCCTTATCATCAGATCCGGGGATGGTTGCTAATCCATCAGCTACCGATTGGACGATTGCATGGCAGCGAGCAACGGTCGCCACGAAAGGATTGTTACAGCAGCTGGACTTTTCCGGTTTTGTGGATGAACAACGCTATAGTCTTCTACCTGGTGGAAGTCTGCAAATATTTGATGCACAACTAACCGATACCGGAATATACACATGTTCTGCCCGCGTTCCGTTCAATCTACCTATGCCCGAATTTCAGTCGCCCCATTTGTTGCAATCGAACTGGACCGCACACTTGAATATCGTTCCACGAGGCACTCCTATACATACTGACGTTGGCCATGAAAATCCGCTCTCTCCCCCAAGAGGTTTAAAAGTAACGAATCTGACAGACACCACAGTCACACTTGCTTGGGAAGAATCCAACTGGGCTGATCCGGGCTTGAGCGCACCTGATTTAAACCATCATGCTGAAAACCAACCGCTACAGGTTGCCTACTGGGTAGAATTCTATCGGTTTGACAGACCACTGGACGGATGGACCGTGGTGGAAAGTAACTGGCCAGCAACCACAGTAAAAATAGGCGGTCTTCAACCGAATACAGCTTATCATTTTCTCATTAGACCCCGCTGGAACTTTGGTCGTGTTGGTTGGGCCAGTTTACCGCTGGGTCCAGTGATTACCCTACCTGCCAGCGACAAAAAGATTGTGAGCGATGACTGGGAATTGGACACTCATTTGCTAACTAAGGATCTCGTTAACACTGTACGCAACGTACAGATTCACAGTTTGAATTGGTACGCAGTGGCCCCGCAAAGCTTGCGAGTGAGTTGGACTGTGTTGGAGAAGCCTAATGTTTTATCGTTACTCAATGGATACACAATCTATTATCATAAAATCAGTCTTATCCAGTGCATTGCCGGTACGCTAGACGGGGTGAACAATGATCCTGTTATCTTTGATCCTAATGCTTATTGCAGTCTACAGACTCGGTCCAGTGAGCCAACAAACGATCTTTACTTACGTTTGCAGGAACTGCAACATTTACGTGTGTCAGCGGATATAAACTTACCTCAATCTATGGGCCCGATTCTCAATACAGATGTGAAAGCAGGGTATGGATTTAACGGTGCTGAAACAAACGCTAACAAACCAACAGTATACGAAGGTTCAGGACTCTTACGCGATCTGGAACCGTTTCATTGCTACAAAATCAGTGTAAAAGCTCATACTATGAGTCCTCTTCTTGGAAAGATTGAAGGACGTGAAAGTATCCCTCAAATGGCTCTCACATTTGAGAGCTTCCCCAGTCTACCTCCAGAACGAATAGAGGCTCGTTGGATTACTGAGGAGAACATAGAATTATCTTGGTTTGCTCCGCCTGTAATGGGATGGAATGGTCTTTTGATTGGCTATGCGATCTACGTATACGATGAGTTAGCGCACAATCATCAAACAATTAATATCAGCTATTCAGAACTACAAACACACGTAGACGGATTGGATGGACCAACAACCTATTTTATTCAAATGGCTGCAATCAACTGCAAAGGTGTTGGACTTCGAAGTAAACCCCTTCGACTAGATCCAGCACTGAAGCGAAGAGGTTTGGGAGTAGGATGGTCTTTTGACGATGCAACTGGACTAGCCCTGAAGTCTCCAAATATTCAAGGAAGACAAATGGATAACGAACAGAAGCAACTGATTAACCAACCTTGGTTTATCATTACCATGGTCAGCAGTTTATTGTTATGGTTTACCTTAATCGGTTTGATTACATTCTGCTGTCGTCGTCAGCGTCAGACTTTTCGTAAGTCAGCAGTTGGTGGTTCCGTACTGATTGCAAATACTTCCCAGTGTGGTTCACTGACGGGGGATTGTACTGCAACCAGTTCTGTACAAACAAATGGACTAACAAATGAACGCATGCGCTTGAATAACCGACACAAAAACGACCAGAATCTCTTACAACTCGAACCTCTCATTCAAACTTCAACAGTTCCAACAGAACATGATTTACGCGGTACTTTGCATCGCACAAATTCGCATAACCCGTCCAAACATACGTTGCATTCAACTGAAGAACAACAAACCTATGGAGTTTATTCAGTTACCAACAGTGAATATGAACATCAACAATGGACCCCAATACTTCTGGACACGCAGTTTAACAGAAAACCTTTGTATACCCTTCCTTTATCCACAGCTGATAACATGGGGACAGGAATGTACACTGCAAATGGCACACTGCTAAACGGCCCGCAACTCAATAGACCATTAACTACAACCACCAACACGATCGATTCGTTGAATCAAAATCCGAACAGTCCACATCCCACACTAATGCAAATGCCAACTGCAATGTTAAATTACTCGTCAGTATGCAGTCCACAGTCACAAGCGTATCTCACATATCAGCCGCAAATGATAACACTATCCCAATCCATTACGGAATTTCCACATCCAAATTCGATCTTTGACAGACAGTTACCATATCCTTCCAGTTCGCACACTGTTGGTGGATTTGTTGGAAACAGTGGACTTCCCCTGGTTGCTCCTGTGGCACAACTAGCAAGTCATCACCCAAACGTTGTTCAGCTGGCCCCAGCACCTTCTATCGTAGAGAGTATCAGTTCTTCGGTTTCTGTAACCCCCTATGCAACCGCATCAATAATACAAAGCCATTTACCTCCAGAACATTCCACAAATTACCGAGCAGACCAGAGATTTGATGACGGAAGATCATGCCTCACAGCTGGACAGACTAGCGCACCAATTCATAACGGACCTGTTAGTCGGTGTTCCGGACAGAGTTCTTATTCTTCCAGTGATGGCAGTACTTCATATTCGGGTGGTAGAATGAGGTCCCTGGAAAACCAGGAGGGCTCTTCAACTGATGATAAGCAGACTAAATACCCCTCGGGACGCATAAATGGGCCACAAGGAGAATATTTCCCCCCAAATCAACGAATTAATAACAGTGATGTGGAACATGAGCCGGGAAGACGATCTTCAACACCAGTGCGTTCAAACAACGGTGTAGTCATCCGGAATAATAGGAGCACACCGTCTAACCAGAGTAAATCAGATTCTACCGCGTCGACCAACACACATCACAGCGAAGAGCAACCGCGATTTTGGTGCAATGAATCCATAAATTCTGCCAATCGAGCGTCGATGTATAACGTGCCAAATACCGCCCTCACTTACCTGGGTCAGATTCGAGGTACCGAAGCTGACAGCATTTATTCCGTTGCGGATGATGATATACCCCCACCACCAGCCTCACCTCCTCCACCAGCTCCGCATAAGACATCTTTGCCCGTACGAATCAACCGCCCGGTGGGGTATGCAGTTGAAATAATGGGGCAACAAACAGAACGTTCACCAAATGTCGGAGATTTTGCACTTAATACTACTATACCGTACAAGGACAACGCACGAACCCCCAATCAAATGAACGGCAAAAACAGTGTATATGATATGAACGCAACCAGCAGCGACGGGGATTCAGATCCTGGCTATCCGAACACCTGTCATGGCTCACGCACCAATCCGGATTCACAACAAACCAACGAACATTCAGTGAAACCAGTTGCTTTTCGACCCAACTGTGAACCAGTTATTCGATCTGCGACACTTTGTACACAATTACCCTCAGACGAACAACAAAACTCAACCTATGCTCAGGTATATTAAACCGATGCGCTTTTCCTTCAGTTAGGATACCCCAGACACCTCAGTCTATCAGCCCGATAGTGATTATCGATGGTACAGAAAATTTCGTCCAGTTTCCTTCCTTTCTCCCCGAACAGCGCCGATTCACATTTCTTACTCCCCGGTCACACATTCATTCTGAGTTTAACAGAATGCAAACCAATGTCTTTCTTTCATAGTCCGTACAATGTGCGGTTATTGATCATTTTGGTTTGTTTCTGCAGCACTGTTAAAAGAACAGACAAGTGTTAGGGCAATTTTTTCGAACATGTTCAAATTAGGTCGATCCTTCTTGGTCACAAATATCAGCTGATTCAATGCGGACGATGCAACTGCTCTACTGTACTTAAGTTAATTTCAGTTGCATAGAAATAATGAATTATGTCCGCGAATGGTGCATCGACTATTCCCGTTTACTTGATAAAGGTCAAACGTTACAACTTACAACATTGTTACTAGTCTCTTTATTTCGTTCCATTTTTCACTGTCCAAACATGTTCGTATTTTACTTTGGTCCCGATTGCTATAAGCTACTCATCACATGATATTTAGAGAGCCCTGTTGTGTGATGAAAAACATATATGTATATTATAGAACAAAAAACTTTTGTTTGTTGCTTCGGACAGGTTTGAGTCAGTTTCTGTTTTGTATGGATTAATCACAAAAGATTTACCGATCGTAAATTTCGAGGATAAATTCAGTCAGCGGGCAGTCGTGTTTAACAGCTTCAAGTATGGTCCTGTTCATACTTTTCGTGTAGATCAGGGGGTAAATGTAACGTTGTTCCAATTTTCATGCTATGTCAAATGCTGTGGTTAATATGGTAAACTAGCATATTTTTCTGCAATACAGTAGCTACGGAGAACGACAATGGAGGTTTGATCAATGATCGGGACTGTTCGGCACAAAAGATCTACACGTGCATCTCGCCACCCAGCATGTAGTAACATAAACTTTCTGGGAGAATATAGAAGTAACCAGTGTCATTTCAAACATGTACGAGGTTACAGTGTTACGTGGTGTGTCATAAGGTATTGAACGTACATTAAAACAGATGTATACGAAAACAGGATCCACAAAGTAGATTCAACATGTGTTTTTGTTCACTAAGTGTTCCACTGTTCGTCCTAGCCTAATTACTATTGACGATTTTGTTATATGATGGGCGAAACGTGCAAATAAAGTTTCGTCCAAAAAGAACCAAATGCAGCCAGTGTGTTTAGTAGAATCGTGTTCGATTATGACTCTCCCTGGGGAGAAGGTGTGGAGTCCAGACAGCTGAGAGTTCATGTAATATAAGTCAGAGTGACTATCAAGTATTGAACACATGTAGTACCAGTCTATAGCAGGCATGTAATGGGCGGGTGTCAATGCACAAATTCCGTGACTCATTTTTCCTTCTCAAATGAACGCTTGGATAGCACGTCTAAGGTTTTCAAACTAACGAATGAACAACATTGTTCGGACGACCGAATTATTTGTGCACAGAGAGACTTTCCGCCCATTTCCTTTCAAAAAGAAGTCCTGAACACCAGTTTAGCTCTTATTGGGGCTCGTCAGCCGCGGCTGTTTTGGACCAGATCAGAAGCTGGTTCCAAGCCTCCCTCCCTATGAGTCGAGCGTGTTGACCACTGAATCACTAGTCCCACACTGGACGAGTTGGTGCCTTTCCGCATTTAGTCCAACTCCACTGCGAGTTACACTCCAGCAGCTCCTTTGTCTGGATAAGAAACGTAGTAAGTTGCGTTCAACGGTGAACAATACCTGGTTCGTATCACTCACGTTCCCACGTCGTTCGTCAGGATTGACTGCTATCTGATTAGGTGAACAACATCATAAAAAGACAAAGATCACAAAATGGTTGCCCTGTCATTTAATCCGTGTGTGTACTTGTTCGATGAGTAGCAACTGATTGTGCCGTCTATAAATTGACGAGAAGACCTCCATCCGCCTTATATATTGGTAACGTTTATAGAAGCAGAATTCCACGGTGCTTCCCGAAGGACATCGACCCCAAAAAACCCAACGCCACAGAGTTTAACCACATGGCAGTCCGTGGAATACCATAAACCTACTGATCAACTGACCGGCCCCCAAAAAGTGATTCGCGATCAAACATACTGGATTGTGTTATAACGCCGTGCTGTTAAGTTTCGTCGCGTCATCACTTCCAATAAACATTTGAGGCGATTTTTCCAACAATCTCTATTTTGTAGCCATTTCCCTGTGTCCACATCGCTGTACGTGAGCTGGTAATTGGACCGGAAAACTGAATAATCTCACAAATTACGATTACGAACAGGGCTGAAAACCCTACTGATGGATGTTAGCAAGAATCAATAGTGACATAATGTGAACACTGTAATCATTGCAAGTTTATGCTTTTGGTATTCCTCTAGTGGTACGCCTGTTCCTGCGAAATTTCCTAGAGTGGGTTTTCGACCGTCATTCGTTTTTTGTTGTGAGTGGCTATATGCAATTTTCTACAATCAGTAACCAGAGGACTTTTTAGTAATAACACTTTCATTTTGCAAAATAACGATGGCACAAGGCTATCCTGTTTCACAAAAGAACGTACACACCGTACTGGTCTTGTTTGTTATAGATACAAACGAGGAAAGTGGTAATAGTAACATCCTCATTTGGCCTTGTGCCAAATAGAACATGGTCATATCGTCCTGACATACAAGAAGCAAATATTGCCGGGGAAGCCAAAGCTTCGTTGAATTCTTTGTACTTCAAGTAGAACATTTAGGATGTACAGAATTCAAAAGGTTTTAGCGTCTTCCTAAAATGATGCATATAAAGGGATGCGAAGGTGGGCCTTTAACACGAGCTGCTTTTTCAACAGTATAGTGCGATTCTGTATGGACTTATTACATTAACACCGAATACCTGTACAGATTAGTTGATAGGGGGTTAACTTTTCGTCTGGCAATCAGGGGTTCCGGTTACCCAGCAGGCTGTCGGTCAACGATCTAGTCGTAAAACTGAGATGATCTGGAGGAATTTTCTTATTCATTCTAGCTATGCTATAAATGCATGTTATTCAGTTTGCCTTGTTGTGTTTGATTATTTAGTAACTGTCTTCCGGATACTTTTCTGTCGCTGCAGTTTATCTTATTCATCAGACTGACTTCAACAATGTTGTAATAATTATCGCAGCCCTTTGTATCTTTAGATTCCTGTCCTGTCGCTAGCTCAACTCAAGGCATGCGCTACTATGGCGATGCAAGGTGCCTTAACACAAGCGCCGTCATCAGCACCTCGAACCTGACTTTATGTCAAGACTGAAAAAATGTTTGCTGAATTGGGACTTGTCATTCTGCGTCATTAGTTGTTCATAAGGGAATCCTTCATGTTCAGATGACATGGTTGATATGTCTAAGTGAATATGATCACACGTACCTTACAGTATAATCTTGAGTAAGATGCTGAATGGAACCGAGGTCGTTCAGAATAACCTCGTCTTCTCGAAGAAGTAGCTATGTGACTGATGAGTCGACGTTAATGGGACCAGTTCTTGTGAATTCCTCAAACCATCTCGTAAAGTCTGTGTAGGTTTAGATGAGTTTCTCCTAACATAAGCATTAAACTTCCCCAAGAACTGGGTTCAGGAGAAGAGCAAACTGCCTACCAGAAAATTGCGACTTTTTCTTATAGAGCGCGCAGAAGCCCACTTCCGAAGGTGTCCAGACTATAATCTGCCCTGAATCCGTCTTTCAAAGATGATTATGCAGCATTTACTATTGGACAAAAATTGTGACCTGTTTCAAAACTCACTCTCTGAACCAGTGTATACCTTGGCCGTTTTATATTAAGAGGTCTGTTTCACATATTTCTTATTGTAATTTATCCAATCCTTCTGTTTCATACTTAGTCCTCTTGTCCATGTGCAGCTGTGGTGAGGTAAAGTGTTGCAGAACGGTACGGCACATAAAACAAAGAACGCGATATACGCTTGCTGGAATGCTTACTTAAAGAGACAGTGCATAAGTTGATAGCACGATCTTTTAAAAGTAGTCCGAGATTACCGGTAGCGAAAACCCTGGAGGATGTCGGTCATTTACACGCTACCTGTCTCAGCTGGATCATTTTTGTCATCGGTTCCCATATTTTCCGCCAGTAACCAATCAATATGCAGTGACTGCATTTTTAGCCTAATCCTTCGTATGACTATCTTAACTTGGCCATTTCAACTACCCAAAATGTAGTCATCAACGTGGGAATCCGCATACGTTTTGAATCTAACATTATATAGTCAACTGCATGTCTGCATCCCATAAGTATACGTCACCTTGTTTTGGTTATTGAACTTCATGACTCTCAACGAAATCCGTGCATATTTGCCCCCGTTATAAGTGAGATTATTTTGTGGCTAATTGTGAATAAAATGGACAGAGGCCAAAAAAGTAAATGGCTAAAAGTTGAAAGTTATGACTGCTGGCTATTAAAATCTGGTTGCTGAGCAAACTAATAAAAAGTTTGTTAAAATGTAGTAGTAGAACTTGTTGTTAATTTGGCTGATTTCTCTGATATATCGTTGCCTACTCCAACTTCGAGATTATCAGCGTTCCCCGAACAATGTTGAGCAGGAAGGATCACCGGACACTATTTATGAAAGTAACTATAGCAACTACGTTTAATTTAGTGTCTTTGTGTTGTGAGCCCCGGATAGTTTCTAGGCCTTGAACTGTCTTCAATAACTCTTTTTGCTAGGACCAGGAAATACAACATGGCAGGAGCGTTTGCACATAAACGCTAAGGTGGAGGACGTGATGTGACGTAAGTTTGACATGGACAACACAAGACCATACGCCGAAATATCCGATACAATGAGTCAAGCGTGACAGATACAGAAACTACAAGATAGGAACAAGTAAACCAGTCGAACGCAGTCAAGGTAGTTAACGACTTTTTATGTTTGTCAATATTTTCGAAGCAAAATTATCTTTGACTTCATTCATCTGCAATTTTCTTAGTTCACTAATACAATGTGTTCTGGTACCGTCCTAATAATTTTACATGTCATAGGCAAAGTATTATTCCAGTTGATCAATAACAAATTGTTGGACCACGTGAGCTTACTGCCTTTTTGTGTAGAAATGTCAGTTTTATTGTGATGATCAGCAGTAAAGGATAGACTTAGTTCACCAGGTGGAAACGGTTCCGGAACACTTTTTCAATACACCTCTCACACAACTGTCACGAGGCTGAAGCCATGTCACGGATATCCCACTTTCGACCTTTCGGACTAGCTGTCGCGACACAAGAACAAGCACACCGGTCAATAGGACAGCAGGGAGTGGGTGGGGCAAAAGCTTGGGGGTAGACTGACGACCAGGAAGTCAAGAGCCCGCACTTCAAACATGTTGGCTGGAAGCTGTGGGACTGTGACTTATGGCTTGTTGTGTGCCGTCCGAGAGAGCAAACCCCGACGTAGTTAAGTCTTTTACGGTTGAAGCTACCAAACCACGCATACTTGACGAGTTAGTGTAGGGAGTATACAAGGACACCAGTGGGATGTATCGAATAAACAACTAGTGTAACGGTAGCCGCTGCATTGTGTCAACTGATCAAAGCGGTCACGCGAACTGTTCGCCTATGTTAGTTACTTCTGTGGTCGTTGTTATCATTGTCGTTGTGGCTATCGTGAAAATATCAGTTTCGGTTCGGTGGACAGTTTGTGTACATTAAGCAGACTAGGCGCCAAGCTTCGAGACACCAATGCTGTTTTAGCTTCAAAGAGAAAAGCAAGGGGGTTCGTGGGGCATGGAGATTGAATGGATGGATGATGTGAATGAGAGCAAAAATTAGAAATAATTTGTGGCGCCTATATCATACCGCCTGATACCGCTGCGTCGTTAAAAGTAACAAAAGTATATGTGCCCAATTTGATCAAGAATTAGACACTGTTATGTTGCTCAGAGTAGAAAATTGTGAAGGAAGTTGTGAACGGATATTTCAAGTTCTTGTCACAAGTGTATACCCATAAACTGCCAAATGCTGGCTGTTTTACAAAGATGTTTGGTCTTCTGATAGTAAAACAGTTATATGAAAACAGAAACTAGTGCTTGTGAATAAATTTCTCGGTCATCCGTTGCACAGGCATAGGATTTGTGCTCAACTGAGCTTCCTACAATTAAAGGAGTTTTCCTATTTAACGATTCAGACGTAAATTTAACCGGAACAACGGTTAGCCCCAAATTTAACGATAGTTCAGTCACTGACAATAAATGACCCTTCTTTCTTTAATTTACGGATGTAAACCATTTTCGTTTACCGTAATACTACAGTGCATTGTAATACTATACCCGTTCTGATTAGATCGAAATTTGCGCTTTATTGGTCGCAACTTCAGCTGACACTTATGTTTTTACGTGGATTCTTAGTTCTGCTTCATTGCAAACCAGCTTTACAAAAACATTCGCACTTCAGACGTTCAGGTTAACAGTCCGTTGTAAGAGTGCCGTACACTGTAGCGATTCGACTGTACGACTACGTTCAACAGTAGGACCAGACCTCTAAAATGGATGCAAATGTCGTTTAATTGTTAAACGTAAATCACAACCAGTTCTTTTTTAAACATAAATAGTCTCCCTTACTGATACTGAGGAATGCCACAGGTAGTACTGTAATGACCAAAATGAGTGCCTTAATTTTGGAACATTCAAATCAATGCAGTGTTTCAGTGACCCCTTACAGCATTTTCAGGTAGGTGGCGCAATCAAGTTACTAACTTCTGCAGTCAGTTCCACAAGAAAAGATCAGTGCTGGTTAACAATAAGTTGGAAAGATTGACATATTGTTTGCACATGCACGTTTCTTCCGTTGAACTGAGAGATTACGAGATTGATTCACTAGGAACTATATACAATTATTGTGATATGCAAAACTTATTCAAAACAAACACATTAAAAACCTGTAGGTTCTATAGTGCACAAAATGCGAACACTGATAAATATGTACACTACTGTCTGGTCTTAACATGACTAAACTTCGAACCCAGTGTTTTTTTTGGAAGGGGCTGGATAAATTTCTTATTTGAGCTCAGAAGATGCACCAAACTTGAATACTGTTTGACATGTATTGACCACGTCTTTTGGCTGTGCATGCTATAAAATGATAACTGCTTGAACGTAGAAAACGAGGACGTTGTCCTTAGTACTGTGGGTTTGATAGGTGAAAATTTATGAACTGACACATTCTCGTAAAAATTCTCACCCAGACATGCAAAGGGTAGCAAGCCGCAGAATTGTTTTCTAACAGCAATTATCAGGAGTTCACAACTACATACATATAACTAAATTAATACCATAATGAAGGAGACAGTATTCGGCCTTTCAAAGGTCACCCTATCAATGAGTTAACCGTAGACTCTATCCGACTCCTAGATACATAATGTATGCATTAAGTTTATGTAGTTCGTTCACCACAGATTAGTGTTTGATTTTCAGTATGAAAGACAAACTTCATGTCTTCAACCAATTCATACTTGTTTACTCATACTCCTGTTGTAGATCGGACTACTGATTGTTTGCCAAAATAGATTACATACCTCGAGACCGACATGAGCGAATGTGTCAACAAGGCAATCACCGTACACTTGGTTAGTATGAACTATCTCGTTGATTACATGTAAGCCTTCCGTAAAGTCCACAGAGATTCAGTTAACCAGACCGGAGGAAGTAACAGAATAATGCTTCTTTTATGAAGCGGATGGTAAAGGTGATCAGTTATGAATGATGTTCGGTTTCTGCGAATACTCTAAAGGGTTTGTGCTCTAGTCTCACAATAAGCGAACAAAAATTGGTCAACTTAATTAACCCTACCCTTGCCACCGCCGGGTGAACTAGAACTCAGGCCACACTTTCTTGAAGCAACCGTGCTGACCACTGTACCGTTGACCTCACAATAATCGCGACTCAATTATCATACGTGAACGCTCAACCATTTTTGCTTGTGAGCAATGATCAGGTTGCCCGATCGTCTCGAAATGGAGACACAGTAACTGTCCTGTTAACTCCAATCGATAACCCCGCGATTAGGACTTCCTAGACAGGTCGAAATCTCCGATCTCATTAAACCTGTTAGGCGATATTTTAGGTTACTGATGAGTAGTCGGGGATTTGGTTAATTTTAAAGTTGAACATCACCCACAATTGATCGCAGCTGTCACATTCCCATAGACTTTCCAGTCGGCCCCTTTCGAAAAGAAGCACTAGACTCGAGTTTCGCTCTCATTAGAGCTCGTCAGTAGTGCATATCATCGCCACTGCCGGGACTTGAACCACGGACACGCTGTTCATGAGGCAACCGTGCTTACCATTGCGCCATTGACCTCACGTTAGGCACGACCGAATTATCATATGTGAACGCTCAACCACTTTCGCTTGTGAGTAATGATCAGGTTGCCCGATCGTCTCGAAATGGAGACACAGTTACTGTCTGTTAACTCCAATCGATAACCCCGCGATTAGGACTTTCTAGACAGGTCGAAATCTCTGATCTCATTAAACCTGTTGGCGATATTTTAGATTACTGATGAGTAGTCTGAGATTTCAAGTTGAGCAGTGCCCACAGTTGATCACACCTGATCAATATCTACAAGAAAAAGTGGTTGAGCGTTCAAATATGATAATTCGGTCGCGACTAATTTGAGGTCAGTGGCGCAGTGATTAACACGGTTACCTCATGAAAGCGTGATCGGAGTTCTAGTATCGGCCGTGGCAATGATGTACACTACTAACGAGCTTTAATTATAACGAAATTCGAGCCTAGTGATCCTTTCCGTAAAGGGCCTACTGGAATAGTCTATGGGAATGCGACATTTGCGATCAATTGTGTGTGATGGTCAACTTGGAATTAACCAAATCCCCAACTACTCATCAGTAATTTGATTAAGTCTATTGAAACAGCAACTGGGGTGTCAGGAAAACACTTTACACGCTGAGCTAGACTTTCCATACGAAGTGTTCGTGTAGAATGGCTACCCAATACTTTCCATTCAGAAGGCGATGCAAACGGTAGAGTTGAAACTTAAGTCACCCTCTGTGAATAAGAAACTTGCATTTATTAGTCTTCCTTTCAAGCGAGATCCTGTGGCTGAAGTTATTTCAAGAAAGCTCAAAAAGTCAGTCGAAACAACCTACCTTGCTGCCCAATTGTGCGTGAGTTTCCGTTCAACACCCGTTATCATGTCACAACTCAAGGACAAACTCCCATGTTCTACAACCAATTGTTGTGTGTACTCATTTGTTGGCTCGTGCTGAGCACCATACATTGGTCATACTACAAGGCGATTGTCTGACAGAGTGCATGAACATCATCCTGCTTGGTTGAATAGTGGTGTGGTTAAAACGGTTACAAGTGCAATCGTTGCTCATTTGATTGACTCTAGTCATTCTGTCAATAAGAAAGACGCCTTTCAGATTGCCTACCGAGTTCCAAGGAATCGATCAAAGGTGGGGAGATTCCGAATATTTATCGTTGCCGAGGCCATTAGTGTCCGATTACGCAACCCTGACCCCTGCGCACGGAAGAAGTCCGTACGAACGCTTTGTCTCCCCTGGTCCACAATCAATCAAGCCCACGATTTGGAACAGTGATTGCGTAACTGATACCAAACACGCTGTTTTCTGACCCACCCGACTTACTGTTGCCATATTTATTTTGTTGTAGTTAGCCTGATGACCAAACACAGAAAACGAGTCTTGTTCGCTACTTTGTCGTTCTCATGACTTCATTGGATATTTTTGAATGTATTAAGCCTGTTAACTTGAAACCTTACAGGCAGGTTTATGATGTGCAAGAAAGTCTGTGCTAAACGTGCGACATCTTGTGCAATCTATATGCATTTCACATTCGCTCGAACACCTACTTAAATCTAGACATTTTAAAAGCGAATGTGGTTGCAATAACTTTCCATGTCTTTGTGATTGTATACCAATATGATTTGTGTAATTTATGGTCAAAAGAAGAAAACAAACTTAATGTGTAAGTTTCTGCAGGCCAGTTTCACACGAACTGTTATTATTCTTTCTGTTCTGCAGCATTTCCGTCTCAGGATGACTCAGTATTATATCTGTGTGAATCGCTGCCGGTTTAATGTGCCCCAAGGGGTTTACCTGGTACAAAGTAGTCTAAATTAAACGGACCCAAACTGACCTAGCCGGACAGAAATTGCAGACGGATACATTGGAGGTAAGTCCAACTATGCGACTGTACAGGTGCTTACGCTGACAAGCTATGTAACTGAGTCATTTCAGCAAGCACCATCCAGTCACGGAAACCAGAAAACCCTGAAACGACGGCGAGGAGAAAGGGAACTTGGACAGAACCTGTCCCTTGTTATTGAAAGCCGTCATGCTTAGCTGTGTACAACCATCACCTCTTCCCCTGACTCAGTCAAAAGGCCAACTAGTGTAAGCCCTTGCCTTCGAACAGTGAGATAGTGGAACAAAAATATCACCTGACCAATCCCACACTTCGGCCCACCGCAAGAATTTAGTAAGGCGCGTCTACGGAAAGGAACAGTATTTCATTGGGATCATCACACACAGATGATCGCAACCGTCTTATTCTCACAGACTATTACAGTCGACCCCTTTCGAAAAGAAGCACTAGACTCGAGTTTCGCTCTCACTAGAGGTCGTCAGTAGTGCTGCCGCTGTCGGGACTAGAACTTCAGTCACCCTTTCATGAAGCAACCGTGTTTACCACTGCACCACTGACCCCACATTAGGTACCAACCGTGTCTCCCAGAGAGACGATCGGGCAATCTGACCAATACTCACAAGCGAACATGGTTGAGCGTTCCAATATGATAATTCGGTCGTGACTAATCTGAGGTCAACGGTACAGTGGTCAGCAGGCCTGCTTCACGAAAGCGTGACCACAGTTCTAGTCCCTGCCGTATCAAGGATATGCACTACTAACGAGCTGTATTGATAACGAAACTCGAGTCTAGTGATTCTTTCCGAAAGGGGCCAACTGGAATAGTCTATGGGAATGCGACAGTTGCGATTAATTGTGTGATGTTCAAATTGAAATTAACCAAATCCCCGGTTACTCATTAGTAATGGGCAGTATTACCCGAAAACTCTCTTGGGATAACCTAAACTGATATCCGGTCACAGAAAGTGATATCGAGGCGTTTTATGATTGAGAAGCTATAGAAGGAAACTTCTGTTTCCATTGAGCTTGATGTTCATTATACACGGTGAAGATGCTTCCTTGTGACAAGCAAATTTCTTACCTGAAGTCTGATTGACTGGTGTTGTTTGTGACCACAACAATGTTACTTGTTTGAAAAGAGCGATGATATCCATATTTTTTCAACCCGTAATGTTCTGGTGGGTTATTTACGTCATTTTTACTAGTCAATCCATTACAACCAACCCGTCAGGAACAGTAACTGTTGATTTATTGTGCTGGGTTTATTTCTGTGAGACTGCTCACTACTATGACGTACAAGTAGGTGTAATGATTATACTTCTTAGTCGACCACGAGTGAAATTCTGTAGGTCCCTTAACGTCCACCAGCAGGTCACAAACATCTCTAAATACCTATGCACAGAAGTTTACGTAACGTTAGTGTGAATTTGTACACCCTTCTTTGCTGCCACTAAAAGCAACTTACTTCTGTGGTGGAGAACCTTACATTTTGTTGGGAAATCAAACCACTCAATCACTGATCGTTACGTCATATTGTTCTCAATCCAAGTACTCTAATTATCCATTTGCAAATGTTTCGTAGCATTATTACAAACTGAATATTTCAGTATTATGATTTACACGGAGGGAGTTGTTCTGTTCTCGAATGGTCTTCTGAGTGCCAGACGTTGAACGCTAGTTTGCTGGTAGTTAACGGTCAGGTGGTGCAACAGTTAGCTAAACCGGGTTGATAACAGCAACTAAGTTTATGAATCCCAAGGCTCTTGAGTTTAAACTGGGCGTCAACTCATTAGTGTGTCTACTAATATTCGTCGGTGGTAGTTGATCTGGGTCGTTTCATCAAGTGGGTCTTCTGCGCATTTACAGTCATGCCCATTGCTTTCGTGCGCACGGACTTAGAGGCCACGTCCGTCGGAAAATGAATTTGATTGACGGCATACAGTCAGCAGGTCAGTGGATGTATGCGAATGTCCGAAGCACTTCCGGTTCGTCACTCTACTGTTCTGTGAATAGCTGCCTTCATGAGTGAATCATCACGGACAGCGCCATCCTGTCGAAAATGGCGGGGACATTGTTTGGTTCGGTACCCTACTGAGTCATGTGGTAAGACAGCCTGGCGAGAGCTCAAGCAATTTGTGGCACACAGAAGCACCCCGTGATAGGATTCAAACGCCAGATATTCTGAATATATTCATTACAGTGATGTCCTAGGGAGATACTGAACGAACAAATAAAAACAAATGCGTATCAGGGCCAAAATAATGGTAAACAAATCTGAAATCAGTTCATTTCACTGCCACTTTGCACACTATGGCGCAAGCCTCCTTTTTGCCTGTCAGGATTGCAACTGTTGTTTGTACTTATGAATGCCACTCTGATTAGCTGAATTATAGTAAACACATGCCTGTCATGTTAGATAGTTGGCTTGGACAGTAAAATAGATCAGGATTCTGTAAGTGGTCTTATCCTCGTCTCACCACACGTCGTCCAGCCACAACGCATAAATTGCATATTGAAATATGCATGATTGGTTGCCTGAATTCAAGATTCGGTGTGAATAAGACTTACAATCATTTGTGAATTCCAAGTTGGACAATGTTCGCGTTAGGGTAAAACATTCATATATCCACTAATCACCTCTGACAAGTAGGCCTTTGACCTAAATTTCACTATGTGGAATGGGTTATCTCAATTTTCTTTATCCTGGTCACATTATAGCAGTTTCCAGTCAAAGATTACTTACTTTTGTCCAACAGTGACCATCCAGTTCACTCACTTGGAACGGGAAAACCCACGTAGCGTGTTCGCTCTGGTTCTTGTATGGATTGGCACACGCTTGAACTCTGACCACAGCGGTCTTCTATAAAGTAGTACTGAGGAAGACGACTGAAAGTGGTCTGACCTTATACGAGAGAGAACAGACATGATCATACATCAACGGTACACAAAATGAACATTAGTTTTAAGAAAACTTTCCACGATTTTTTGCCTCATCGGATTCTCTAACTGAACATCATGCGGTGAATGCTACAATTTTTAAATTGATTTTAAAAAAGTCCTATTTCTGCCAGTAGGGAATGATCGTAGACAGTTCATGTGTTACATTGCCAGAGACGGAGTAACAAGTCGGCTGACAGGAGGTTTCCAACTTAGCCCTTGTTCATCCTCGCAAGATAACCACAGCTTTATCACTTGTGAACACAGACCACATTGTACTTTCCATCTGTGTTAAGTTCCTGCATGTGCACACATGGTTGGTGGCATGCGAAACGGATTAGCATATCACAGTGACCGAAGCCGAAGGACGCCTGCGCTTTAAACCATCACCCCAAGTGGCTTGCGCTGCACCACTTGCGGTTCCACTCACACACTATGTGTCCGATGTAAACCCGAAGAAATAAGACTAGTAGGTGTGTGAGTGAGGCCTTTGAGTCCAGCTGGCCAATGCTGGTTAGATAATTAAATGGTTAGTATGAAAAGGAAACCATTATCTCTCGGAAAACAAACAGAGAAACCGCAATGAGAAGAAAGGTATGTAAAATGTAATACAAGAAACATTTCAGTATACGAGTGCATGTTAGTGCACTCCAGAGAGAATGAAGTTGAAAGACAAAACTCAAAGTCGGGCTACGAAAAGATCAAACAGACCATTCATCATTCAGTACACCAACAAAGCTCAAAAAAGAATGAATAGAAGACCGCAGACACTCAAGTTTCTGAAAGGAGGAGCAGATTAGTTGCCAAACGACCATGGTCTTGGTCGATGCAATCATT
>LUCH01000201.1:289582-304218 GCA_013368495.1 Paragonimus heterotremus | reverse complement strand
CCCAAAAACTTCGTTTACAGGCATTATAAACCGTGTGCCGGCTGAACGACACTCATTGGTGAACAAGCTCGTTTCGGATTGTGCAGGCGAGTAACCGGTGTTCGAAACTGGTGACTTAACACCCACATCAACTAAAGCAGGCATTTCTTTCGAGTTGTTTGTCTTGCATCTGGGCTCAATTTTTACTGCTTTTGTTGGGAGCGCAAGTGATGGTCAGGAACACCGCTGTCGGATATGGTGGCTGTACTAACAGTGGGCACCAACTTAATGGTAGCGTTCAATGATCTGTGTTGTATCTTTGATAGACGGCCTTCGAGTGCGTAAACAGATAATCGAATGACGGTTAGTGAAGCTACAGACAACGGAACGACGTTCAGCGGTAGTGAACAACTGATTACGAAGTACGCACGACTAATTCGTATCTTCCCGGCCAACTCACCCACCCGAGGGTAACGAACGAACACGAAAGAAGACTGGCTTCCCGATAGAGCTACCTTATATCACTCAATCCGAAGACAATACGATTACAAGCTAGACCAGATTTAAGGGGTCTGTGCCCAATCGTACAGAAAAAAATGCAGTCTAGTCAATCTCTGGATGACAGTAGTCAAGCATCAGGAGGTCAACAGGCCCAGGCCTTCATCAAGTCCTGGATTTGAAATTGAAATTGGATCAGAAAACAAGGACAGAAGTAGATCGGACTAAAATCCAGACAGCACAATGATGTCCCAATTAAAAGACGGACATATCGGCGGGATGCCAGGAATTGGCACATGGATGAGAACGCTCGTGAAGGGCGAAGTACGTAAGTGGGTTGTCAGAAATTGGCACAAAGGCTGAGACGCGTGTGAAAGGTGGATTGGCACTTGACCAAGCAGACTACGGGTGTCACTTCGAACAGAATGAGATAGCCTATCCGAAGGCGAATGAAAACGGTATTTTCGCGGAATTTGGCTTTTCCCCAACATTTCCCTTGAGAAGGTTAGCAGTGGGTCGTCTTCTTCGGGTCAACCTGAATAAGAGCCGGTGGCCGGCGTTGTTGATGTCTCCAGCGTTTGACAAGACGACTTGTCTTGACGGCCGGCAGGGATAAGCTTGACGCCTCAAGATTTTCGAATGTGTTCAAGAGGAGGTAAACCGGTATAATTCCTTGGTAGTCACGGATTTATCCATTGGCACTATGGCGAGGCCGGAGTTTATTGCAGTGGCTGAGCCAAGTGTCTCCTGCAACGGAAATCTCATGAGGCATCCTGCTTCGGCGTCTCGCTATCACACCTTCTGTTCACTGGTTGTCATCGGACCCATATTTGCAGATATAAACAAGAGATCGAACAGATAACGGACCCTGTTCATCCGAAGAGGATTGCTTCAATCCTAATTGCCTCATCGGGATCATGAAAGTCATCGTCGCTCGCAGCTTACGATCAGTGAGAGCTTTGGCAGGAGATGGGTTGCTGTTAAACAAGACGAGTTCAGTAGACGAGCGGAGGTTACCGTTAGCATTCTTCAGACGCCTCCTCCTTACATGATTTGAGAAGGGCACGTTTACTTTTGTCGAGGAAGTGTTCAGCCTGCCCGTTTGACTGCGGATAATATGGAGGCGATCAAGCGTGTTCAATGGCGTTGCGCCGGCGGGCTTCCCCGAACTGACCGGACATTATTTGGGTACCACTCTCAGACACAGTGGTTTCTTGGAGGCCATGCTGACTTAACGGACGTCGGAGAGTGTTAGTAGTAGTAGTTGTCGTCGGTGAAGTCAGTGATGCGATCCCATGGACGAGGACGTCCCGCCCCCCAAGGCGTTTGAGGTTTGGGTCCACAAGTGCCAAAGCTGCGTACGGTACCGCTTTTTTGAACGGAAGACGGGTTTAACTCCTGGAGATGGATGCAGGATTTTTTGGGTTTGAGAACAGCGTCCCAGATCTTCCTGGAACATTGGCACGAACCGATGAACAATCTCAGTCGTCGCATTGCGTGGTGCGGCAGGGAACCGCACTTAGTTGCATGTTGCTTGAATTGGAAAATGGAGCAATCCAAGTTGTTTTATTTAATCGAGCCCGAGCAAATTGAGATTCGAACCAGAAACGTAGCAGGAGCTGTTAATAGTTGTGACCCGGAATGAGACGCAACACTGTAATCGGCCAGTCAATTGCAAAAAGTCGTCAGAGGTGTTGGTGGCGGATTGAGACGTTCATCGGGTTGAAGGAGGACAAAGTGTTCTCCAGAGATCCTCCAAAATGACTGTGGGACCCGATGCAATGTCTGATTGCAATCAAACTTGGAGGCCATTCATCACAACCCGCACAAACTTCCGTCGACCGGGAACGTTCGTTTTGAAAGTGGATAACAGACCGAGGGATCTACCAACCGATTTGGAACTGAGCCTCCATTCGAACATGGGGCTGCACCGCGACTCAGGGATACAGTGGCCATTGTCAATATACTGGGATTGACAGAAGTCGTCCTAGTGCCTCACTTGACCACACCGAGAGCAACAGTGCCGTCTGAGACGACAGTCACGATGGAAGTGCCAGGCGCCGCAATGCTTGCACGTGGACGGAGGTGACTTTTTGGCGTATGAGCGCAGAGTATGCGAGTCAAGTGAACCAGGGACGGAATGTCGCAAGAGATTCTGTGTTTGTGTATCATTGCCGGAACCGTGTGTAAATGATCCGGGCTGTACTGCATGTACGGCACCATTGTCGCGTTGAACCATTGCGAATTAATGTTCAGGTTGCTTAGGCAATGGCGTTCAGTGACAGGCATCTGAGGTGCCGTCCTGAGATCTTGCTTGGGCTCGCTCAGCAAGCGAGTACTGGTGTCTGCGTCTTTCGGAGAGTTGAGACCGCAGACGGACACCAGACAGTTGAATTGATCTCCGGTAAGCAAACCAAGCTTGAAACGCTGGCACTCGCGATTGACCACAGCGGTCTAAGTGACGTAGTTGCCGTCGTCTGACCTGACAAGTGTCAAACACTGGTACCTTGTGTTGAACAAGGAAAATTGATCACCGAAGATGGACCACAAGGTCTCGACCGTTCCCTCGGAAGAGTTGTCGCGTGTGCTCTTAGGAAGGATGAAGATGACACACTTCTCGTGCTCAACAATACCGAGTTTGCGTAGGAGGCGACGGGCCTTTCATGCGTCGTCCCGTGTACTGAAATCGGCACCGAACGAATCTTCGTACCGTTTGAATCAGGAATCAAATTTCAAGCTAGTCCGGGTATCGTTGCGAAATTCGGTGATGTTGCCTGCGACAGCGTCAACTGATTGTTTCTCACAGGCCGATGCTGGTAGGGCCAAGCTAGATGTAGATAAGCGGTCAGTGAGCGTCTCCATAAGCTGGAGCTGCTGCGCGAGATGTTTCGAATCAACGCATTCGTCAACCATAAGTGAAAATCACCAGGCACATTCGCCAAAATGCTGTGACTTGGTCAGAAGACAACATGGCCACATACTTGACCACATTTAAATAGTTTGTGACCAATCAGAAAACAAGGACAGAAGTGGACCAGGCAAAGATCCAGACAGTACAATGATGTCCTAATTAAAGGACGAGCGTGTGGGCGAGGTGCCAGAAATTGGCACAAAGGCTGAGAAGCATGTGAAAGGTGGAGTTGCACATGACCATGCCGACTACGAAGGTCATTCCGAACAGAATGAGATAGCTTATCCGAATGCGAATGAAAACGGTACCTTCGCGGAATTTCGTTCTTCCCCGACAATCTACTAAACAACTATCCCAATAGTCTACATTTTTCGCAATTCAGTTGGATACAACCTAGATCGGCCGCATTCAGAACGCTGTACAACTCCAAAGTGACGCCGGGGCAAGAGGTGTGGAACCAAGCGTCACACGCGAAACATTGAAGGGCGTGGTCTCACGCGCGAACTAGCTTAGAACACAGACTACACGCAGAGCGTTTCAGCACATATGCAAGATATCCACCAAGGCAGCTGAGAAAAGAAAACGAGGCAAGATACACCCAATACTGGGTGAGTAATGATAGTGCTCGCCTTTGGCAGTTAATAACGCTAAGTTCGGAAGTGTAAAGTGGCGCCAGACCACCTAACTTAGTTGGGGAACGTGACAGACCAAATATTAAACGGAATGGAATACTGCAACTTGACTAGATTATACTACAGCAGTTGAGGAGAAAAGAAAAACCCGGCACAATACTTGAAAATAGATATAGCACGAGACAACCTGAGTCGGATTGGAACTTACCGTAGGATTACATGTATAATGGGTTTTCAGGTAAATGCGGATCGAGCAGTTCTTTGGGGTGATCTCTAGAAGCGTTGATAACAGCCTCAGGAGGACGGTTGTCCCAAAGGCCAATAACCCTGGAAGAAATGAACTGCCGAGTAAAGCAGGTCCAAGGATGAAGCTTGATAATCTTCCAGTTATGCCATTGCCAGCTGTTGTCATTTGCTGTGATAAAGAATTGTTCGACGAGACCCACTCCAAAGAAGATGTGTGCGAGAATTAAGTGATCGCGGAGTCGTCGAATGTCGAACGGATACAAGTGGAGAATTTCAAGTCGATACTCTAGCGCGACATTTCCTATGCCTGTGACTACTTTGGTAACCGCGCGATGGACACGTCCAATAGCTAATGCGTCTGTCTTCAGGCCGGTATACACGATCTGACCGATGAACGGTCTTGTATAAATCCCGTAGTGTTTGGGGTGCTCTCTTACCTATGTGGGGCGAAGCGTGCTTAATCATCCTATGAACAGCTAACCCCTTTCTGCTGCCATCCCATGGTGATACGCGAGGGATAAGTTTGACGAAATCCAGATGGCTTAATCTTCCTCCGGTTTGAGTTTCCTTATATCTACTGTGCGGAATGCATTAGGAATCACGGAGGCATTACAGGGATCCCCACCTAGTGAAATACGCGCACTTATTGTTCTTTAGTGGGAGACCCTGATCGTCCGATCAGCATTCACCCACGTGAAGATCAGTTCATAGTGCAATGAGATCAATGGCATTCAAGATTTGTAGGTCGTCGGCATACAGGAGGGCGCTGCTGGAACTATTTTCTCTCTAACGCCATTGATGGGGATCGGAAATGACAGGAGGCCTAGTGCTGACCCTTGGGAAACTCCCGTAGAAATGAGAGACGGAGACGGAAGACATGATTCGGTTTTGACTCTCAAAGTACCATTACCGAGAAAAACATCCAACGAGGACCCTCGCCTTAAATACTATCGGCTTCCAGCTTTTGTTTCAGGGGCATGTCTGAGGCGGTCAAAAACATTCGCAAAGTAGGTAGCATCTGAAGGAAGGCCATTATCTTTGACCTCCTTCAGGCCATCCACAAAAATAGGCATATTTGTTACGCATGACCGGTTAGGAAGAAATCCATGATCAGTAGAAGAAGAGAGATGGTTTGATAAGAAGTCCTTGAGGATAGCACGGTTTAGTAAGCGCTCCATTATCTTTCATGGAAAGCTAGTAAGGCTGGTCGGCCGATAGCTAGCCGGAGAGTGCCGGTCGCAAGCTTTAAGTATGAGCGTGGCCGTCGCTTTTTTCCGTGCGCTAGAGACGTGCCAGTCTGGAGTGTCTGTGTAAACAGCTTAAAGAGGGGTTCTGCCAGACCAACAGCTGCTTATTTGAGGATTCCACGATGGATCTCGTCAGGGTCCGTTGCACTACATGAATTAACCTTGAATAAATGGTCATCAACATTTAACACAGAAAACCCAGCGGTAACCAGCGGTTACTGGCGTTCTGCAACGACAGGATACGACGCCAGTTCGACGATGCGACGTTGTAAACTGCCTATTAGTACTCCCTGAGTAAATTGGTCACGGATAGGGAGTCAGACGTAGTCTCCACGTGTGACGGTCGCAAAGAAGAGGCCGGTGGTTATATTTTCTTCATCGTCGCGTATCTAAACAAGAAGTTTTGTTCCGGCGGACTCTGGGGTAGACCTTTGCTTGTACTAATTTGGAGTGTCCACGGATTTCCCGCCTACACTTTCTTCGAGCAATGTGGAACGTGCTTAAGCCCTGCAAGTTTCCCGCAAGGTTACGCTTCGCGAATAAATGGGAACTTCCATCGATGAGATAATGTATTCTGGGCGGATGCGATGGCCGAAAGCAGAGAGTGCACAGTTGGTGCGGTGCAACTAAGTCGTCCGATTGCTGAGCCGTATTTTAAAACGCACGGTAGTTTTGGTCCACGAAGTCATAATCAAGAAGAGTTAAGCCCAGGTAGCTTCTCGGGCCGGTAGACTCAGCCTGATTGAAATTTTGAATTGTGGACTTCTTGGTAGTTGTTGTAGCCAGTAGCGTACAAGATCAAATGTGAGTGCAGAGTGACCACTGTTTCCACGTAACGGCTTGACGATTGTTCCAGCGACCGGATAGCTCTCATTAGTGATGACTACGTTTGAACAGGACGATGCCGCGTCGGAGTGTTGACGCGCTTTATCCACACTCTTTGTCGTATCAGTGTTGATAAGGAATCCCAGAATCATTTTCCACAGTCCCGGTGAGAAAAGGATGCCTAGTTTATCTTGCGCGCATTAAAGTCGCCCACGACAAAGTGTTATAGCCCTAAACAGTTGTCTCGGTTAACAAGAAGGGTGCCATCGTCGGACGCTTCTGATGGGACGTGACAATGACTAAGTCTCACTAGGAGTGAGACCAGGCAACGCAATGCTATTCGAATCCACAGGGCCTCACATTTATCAGAGAACTGGAGTCCACCGATAACCGCGGGTGTCGGGAGATATTGCTAGGTGAATATTGAAGAGCTACCATTCTCTCTCGTACGAAGTCAGTTCGGTGAATTGAATAGACGGGGACACCGAGTTCACTGTCACTGTTGTCATCTGTGAGCCAGGTCTCCATAAAAGCAAACGCATGGGGTTGATTGCCATGAATTGACTGTCTGGTTGTCGGCAATTTGCTGAACTGAATTAGACGGTTCTTACATATGCATTTAAGAGCTGCTTCTTCGTTTGATTTCGCGGAACGAGGTGAAAGGAGGGTGAGAGGAAGAGCATGGGTGAGACCTAGAATTGAGGAGGATTGTGGGGTTGGACTCGGTCCGTGTTGTCGAGTGGTTCTGATGGTCCCCATTTACAGTTACTAAATTCCACATTTTAGAGGGGCGCGTGGAAGTTTTCGCTAAAGGAATATTTGGCTTTTCCGTCTACTGGTGCAGGTTTCTAAAGATAACGACGTGCGCAATTTTGTGGGATCACAGATAAAATTATCTAGTGGGATGAGTCAAAGAAAATCTCTCCGAGTCACAGGGGGCGGCCCGAACAGTCTTCCGTCGTTTCAAATTCTTGGAAGAAAGAATTTTCCGAAGAGCCTTTTGGTGGTTTTTAACTTAAGCGACTCAGAATACGGCTTAGGTGTCCTCAACACTTATGCCGATACTCGGGAAGTCGGTCGCTTGAATATCGACTACGGAAATGGCGTCCCCACTACCCTTTACTGACAAGTATGCCTTAATGGATGCCGTTGAAGCGGAAGTTACAACCTTGTTCTCCAGTTGTAACGTCCGGTCTGCCATGAGTTGTGACTTAGTCTTAGTCCGCTGTTTACGTCTCACCCTCTGTTACCGAGAGCAGTAGGGAGACACGCCTTCCAAGCGGGTGTTGGTGAACACCAAAGCCACTGCTTTTCCCACCATTGTCTCGGGGTTGAGCGTGGCTGGTATGGTTACCAAAAGGTCAAGTGACTTTTTGGTTGTCTTGGCGCTCAGCCTGCTCGAGTGTACGAGGTTTGTGACGTCCGGGGATAATAAAGGGGCTGGAACCGCCTTGGCTAGCTCGGCTAGAGATTTTGTGGGGAAGTGGCCCCATAAAACGCTTCTTTTTCTGAAGGCTTTCTGTCTCATTTTTACTGTCGCCTCTTCTATGTGTGCAGTTTACGGAGCAACTGCTCTCTCGGCGATCACAACACTAGAGAGATTGAGCGCTATATACTCATTCACGACTGGAGTTCCGACTTCATTTCACATGGAGTCTGTTGGTGTTCCTCCATCCTATTCCCCATGGAAGAAATAGAGTGAGATACAGGGCTTAGAAGAAGAACTCCGCGTTTGCAGTCGCAGACTTTCTGCGTCGTTCCACTTTTCGTGTTGCCTGTATGACCGATCAGCGGAAAGCCGTCACTTTGGCTCCCATCAGGTTTGCAGATCATGCAGATAAAATTGAGAAAGAGAGAGGCGAGCTGATTACGCTGGTCTTCGTTGAGGCCAGTACATTTGACGTGATACCAGTCCTGACATGAGCAGCACTATAAGCCGTTTTGTACGGACGTTTTGCACCCGTATTGACAGCGAATGTCCATTGCCCCAGCCAGCGTTCGCTGTGTCCCAGCGCTGCTGGACCGAACTCGGGCCATGGACGACGGGAAATAGCAACATCTAATATGAAACAGATACGGAAACGGATATTGTGTAACCGAAAGAATTCAGCGGGTGGGGAACTGGTATATCATTCAATAACTAATTACAACAATCGTGTGCAGTTTTTGACGCACAGAGCACCAAAAGGGGATAAATATGAGCAAACAATGACAGCCAGAAGATCCGAACCAGATTTTGAGTTACTCGCGCAGTCGCAACGATTCAGCCAGAGTGCTCAAGGTATCCGGATCCCGTCGTCTTATCTTGTTTGGTCTCTCTAGGGGTAAGTTAATTTTAAAAGCAATCGATGGAAGTAGGTTGTAGTGCCGCTCTTGAAGAGTACTGTAGCTATCAACATCAGAGTGATAAAACTAGTCTGTATCAACGATTTCAGCAATCTGATCACAGGTTCGAGGCTGAAAGCCCACGTTACCCGGATCCAGTCAGTCTGTCTGTTGCGATATCCAGCTTTTTTCTGTTGCCTTGAAAAACAGTCACTAAAAACAGGGTGAAGGACCGCCATCGGGGATTGAAGTGTGTACCAAGAACAATAAACTACTAATAGTACGATGTCTTGAGTATGCGGAATCTATTAGCACCTTGAAACGCTCGTTACAGGCATATCTAACAAACCCTAATCAAAGGTCGTCCTAATGGTCGACAGTGCTGTAAGAAAAAACAGTTGCCCTGGGAAGATTTGGGGTCGAAGCTTGTAGCGACCCTTGTTGTGACCCCGTCTAATGTTATCGGCTACCGTGGTGGAAACTGTTAGCACCAACTTTGCGCCAAAGACACGTGTAAGGATTAATTCACTACGCAGTCTTCAAGGCTCAAGTGGGTAAAAACCAAGAACTTCTAGTCTATGCTCCTAGGAGAAAAATCGCATGATTGTGACCACTTCGGTGGCTACTCACTGGACGCGTCCGATGACGAATATGCCCCTCCTCAAGCAGGTATAGACGACTTGGTTAGCATACTCAAGCAGTGGTCTTATATAGACTCCTCATAGCTTTCGGAAAGTATATCCGTTCATGTTGGGGGAGGTCTATTTTTATGAACTCAAAAGTTCCAAATCCCTTCTTGGCGGTCATTTGGTACTTATAAAAGGAAGATAAACCTGACGACATCAAAATCTGTGGGTCCGCTTTTAAGGCGAACTTTTGCGTTTTTTACACTCCGTGCAGTACGTATCATTAATAGGTTCCCAAAATCTCCTGTCGTTTACAGGGCGATTCCTTCATCTGGCCAAAACTTAAAACGATCAGCTTCAATCTGCAAGTATTAAAATCACAAGCATTCCAGATTTTCAGGTCGTCAGCGTAATCAACAGCGTTGTTGGAAACGAGGCAGGGAAGGTCAGTGATGTATGTCAGAAACAACAGCGGACCGAGTACTGATCCATGAGGAACTCCAGAGGAGATTAGGAAGACAGAATTGGAGTCTCACCTCGTTTTTACTTTTAAGTTCTGTTACCAAGAATGAGTGTAATCCAGCGGGTAACCTCCCCTTGGGTTCCATAAGCTTCTAGTTAATGTACAAGCGGACCGTGTGGGATACGGTCGAAGGCTTTGGCAAAGTCGAAAAAGATCGCATCAGAGGTTTGGCCACTGTCTGTGGCCTCCGTCAGGTTACCTACAAAGAGTAACAATTTGGTTAGACATGAGAAGCCATGAAAGGCAGTCATGTTGATTACAAGAGAAAAGGTTATTTGAGGAGGAATGATTAGGGATGCCGCGTTTTAACAGACGTTTTATTATCTTGCAGGGGATGCTGATGGGGCTGATTGACCAAAAATTAGTGGAAGAGGGTCGACCGCTTCCCATAAATATAAGTGTAACAATGGCCCTTTTTCAAGCCTCCAAAGGACTGCCGGTCCGAAGTGTCTGTTTAAGCATACTATGGAAGGAAAACGCAGAATCCAAGTCCAAGTCTTTGAGGATCCGGGCGGGGGTCGTCTTTTGTCCCACTATACTATAAAGATTGATCTTAATCAAAAGATCCTGAGCGTCGTGCACGCATAAGTCGGCTATCAAAGGTTGGTATTGAAAACTTCTCCGTTGGATAACCGGATGCCAGTTTGGCGAGACTACGGTGTAAACTCCCGAACATCTCATCAACTACTTGAGGGTTGAAGGAGGTCTCCCTGTCTTGAAATTGCTGAAAGCCGCTGAGGGCTGAGTTTTTCTCTGGCGACGCACGTACATCGGTGGACAATTTTTACTCTTGCGCTCCACCAGTAAGTCTTGTCCCTGCCTGTTAGTTGTTTTGACGGATTTCCCGCTTGCACCTGCTTTGTACAGAGCGACAAATCTCTGGCTGTTTGGACTTGTCCGACAACTTCGGCTCAGAGGATAGACGAAAACGTACGTCGTTAATTTGACGTATGTTCCTCGAAAAGTGTGCATGACAGCAGGACCTTCATGGTTTGAGAGGAACAAATACCTCGTCAGCATCGCAAAAAGCGACTTTAAATGGATGGCAGCTTGATTTTACTGATTCAGGTACAAAGCTGAGTGTATTTGATGACGTCTTTAGTGGGTTATTAATTGCTTCATAGAAATTTCGGAGCGGAGTTTTCGCTACAGTGCTTCGGAGCTAGTAACAGGCAAAAACAAAAGCCACTGGAAAATGCCCTCCTGGCTCCGGTTGTAGTTTTAGGACCACTATATCTGCCAGGCCAGGCCAATTCCTGATAATCAGATCAGACAAGGGAAGTGTCTTTCTTGGATAGTGTATTCTGGGTAGTTGGACATGCTGTATCCAGACACTCTGGTAGGTTGACATTGCCGAGGACTTCAAAAATCAGCAGCCAGAGTCCTTATAAAGAGCAGCTATACGATTAAGTTTGACCACGTTGAAGTCAGTAGTAATATAAGCGAGTGGGACTTGGACAATGCTTTAAAACGATTTTCAGGAACACAGCTAACGGTGTCAGAAAAAAGCTGTTCTACTGAGCATTTACCTCACAGGAAACGAACTGCTGTTTGTGAAAGGTCCGAGGACGAACCTCGTCAATCTTCCTGATATGTCCTTGTCGGCTGTCGTAGGCTGTTTTGCTGACTAACTGTTCCATGAGATCTCCGGAGAAAAAAATGTATGAGTTAGATCAGTGTAGAGCTGCTGAAATTTGAGTGCGTAAAGATCAAGAATTTCAAGTCAGGACTCGTATGCGACATTTTGTAGACCCGTGGTCGCGCGCTGAACACTCTCAATAGCGAGTATGCCCTTCTCCAAACCGTTGCGCACGACATGGTTGGCATACCATAGTAGCAGTCTTACATAACCCCGAAAAGCGGCGGAAACACCATTTCGTCTATATGAGGGAAATTGCGCTTCATCACTCTAAGGACAGCAAACCTCTTTTTTGCTGCCATCCTGTTATCATACGAGAAGGATGAGTTAAACGACATTCAGATGCCTAGATCTTTCTCCAAGCTGACTTCCGTCGTGTCTATTACGCTGATTGCACTACGAAACACAGAGGCTTTGCTAGCGAACCTGCCGGGCGGCGTGTGTGCACTTGTCACCCAGTGGAAGACCCCAGTCATCCTAGAAGCGGTCAATCGCATTAAGATCAGTCCGTGGTGCACTAAAGTCACCGACAGTCAAGATATTCAGATCGTCGGTGAAGAGATGACCGTTGCCAAAGATATTGTCCAGAAGGTCGTCGACGTAAATAGGTAATAACACAGGACCTGGCACTTGCCCTTGAGAAACCTTCTCAGGACTCGTTAAGGGAGGTGAACGGCTTCAGCTCTTTGTCCTTTATCAAGAAAGAAGGCACACCAACAAATATCTCTCTTTGGACATCACAAACGTCTGTTTCGTGTCCAAGGGTTCTCTGTAGAACATGGTCAAGTGCCTCAGCGAAATCAAAGAAGATAGCCTCTGAGATAAGACTATTTCATTTTGCTTCAATCAAACCATCCGTGAAGGTAAGCGATTTTGTTTTGTATGACCAGTTACGAACGACCGATGTTAGGTGGAGAGAAATGGACTGTTCGACAGAAGTGCATGAAGATGTTGTGCCTCAGTAATAGTTCCGTCATCTTGCATGGGGTGCTTATGAGGTTGAATGGTCGATAGCCGGTTGGTGATCGCAGGTCACCTGCCTTCAAGATGAGAGTGATCGCCACTTCTCCTCGTTCACTAAAGAGAATGCTGGTCAGAAGCGTCTGTTCAGACAACTTATAAAAGGGCCCAGTCAGACTAGCAGCTGCTTCTCTAAGAATCCCCGGGTGAATCTTGTCGGGACAGGTTGTCCTACATGAATTAACCTTGAACAGAATGTCTTCAACATCTGTTACGAAAAACTCGGAGAAGTGGCTCTTTCATGCCCAGCGTTGGGACTAGAGGGCGGTTCAAGATTATGTCACCACATTTCTCACATCAGGATATCATGGAGCACAAACAATCTACCTTGAGGAATAACGTGTCTCGTCAACCGTGAATAGCATTACATATCAGTGGAGTACAAAAACCACGTGGACTGAACCGTACCTTAGTCGGATCCGTACCCGGGTGGACGTTCTATAAATCATTCATGTGGTCAGTCTCAACGATATTGACGGTTCAGTGCGCTAGGTGCATTATATGCATACTATATTAATCAGAGACACGATCCACTTAGTCGTAGCATCTTTCAGCCAAGCAAATTTTTTAGAAGAATTCATGCCAGGTGATCCTGTCAGGATATGTGGGTGGACAGTGGAATGTAATCATACTCGTACAGCGAACCAGCCGGTACGGCAGCGTAGTCGGAAGTCATCTAGATATTAGTTAGGGAAACGACCTCAATATATCAGGAGTATCTGCTTCTATATACCAATATCTGCTACGGTACTCCGGGTCGATTGAAATTCAAAATACCCGTATGAAGTCTCCATACAAAAGCCCGCACACCAAAGTAAATAGGCGCAGCGTGTTTAGATGTCCGAATATTGAAGGACGGTGAAGCCCCCAATCTTTCTTTGTGGTCCTTCTTTGGATGGATTTCAGGTACAGGGCACTCCTAACGAAAACGGACGAGATGGTCCGAACGGCGGCCTTGAGAACTGGCGATGCAAACGCCTGAAGGACAATATCAACTAAACCTCTATGGGGCGTTCTAGAGAGCCTAATAGGAAAACCAAGTCTCGAATTGACGTTCCACAACAGTGAGACAGTTCTCTTTCATTGATAGCTGTTGGGTTCGGATGGATTTCTATGTCACTTTTGGGTTCCCCATGCGTTTAACTGGGAAAAAGTTTGCATTTTAGACCGATGTATCATAGGTAGTTTCCAGCAGCCCACTTTTTCAAGGCCACCTGTCGTTCGGTAGCATGTACTTGTCCTGCGTAGACTAGATGATCCGCCAGATTTTACATTCCTCCCGATTAAACCAAAGACAAGTTTGTGAGGGATTGCTGATTAACAGGCTGAATAGTAGGGGGCATGGAATATATCCTTGTGACATGTCTGTGGGAGTTCATAATCACGTAACACCACAACATTGACCTTAATGTAAAAAACGCAATGCTAGGTGGTTTCGATACCACACTCGTGTGTCGCCATGTATTTCAAAGGTTGATCTCCCTCAGAGGTGTTGAATAATTGACATGTTTATGTGTACCCGTGAAATGGGGAGAAATAACATTCTGTCGGTAGCCTTAGACCAATCATCCACTGTTCCAGGTGGGTTTGAAGTGCACGAATGAAGTCTCCAAAGTGCACGTTGCGCAATAACAGTCTGTTTGTAATCTTTATAGTGCTTCCTGGTGCTCTTATCAAGGAGTCCTTCTATTACATTGGATGTATTGAATAAGTATGCTATAGAACGGTAATTATCCGTCTGCGTCTCAGAACTTCTCACATAAGTTGATGTAGCAACCACTCGTTTCCATACTTTCGGATCGGCCATTATCTTCTATCTTCCTCCAGTGTTCGCCCACGAATACGTCAATACACTTAGAAGGCAGAGACACAGCTATCAATTGTACAGACTTTCTCGGGTAATTAATCTTCAGTCACCAGTGGAGTGATTCAAGGAAGCGTCCTGGGACCGTTGCTCTTTCTCATATATATATAGATGATATATGTGAAGCTATCAAACATGGCAAACTATTCCTATTCGCTGATGACATCAAACTTGTCTATACTTTTCCTCCTGGCGATCTCAATTCTTCTTTAGGCAATATACGGGAGGACACCATTTCATTAGCCAGGTTTGGCACCAAGACTCTAATGACATGGTGTCCTCCCGTATATTGCCTAAAGAA
>LUCH01000201.1:255005-267827 GCA_013368495.1 Paragonimus heterotremus | reverse complement strand
ACTGGTGATTCCAAATTGGACGGAATGTTCAAGTAATAAGCGGAGGTGTTGTTCATGTTCGCAATGGTCTCGACTAGCAGTCAACACATCATCAATATAAACATAAACAAAATCAAAACCTCGGGTAATTTGGTCCATAAAACGTTGGAAAGTTTGGGCAGCATTACGTAGATCAAACGGCGTTCTGAGAAACTCAGAAAGACCAAACGGGGTTGTGATTGCTGTTTTCGCAATATCCTCAGGGGCCACGGGAATATGATGATAAGCGCGCACCAAGTCAATTTTACAAAAGACGGTTTTGGTATCGAGAGTAAGGGAAGAGTCATGAATATGGGGAATTGGGTAACGATGCATCATGCGTCTCTGCTGCAAATTCTTGAAGTGTGGATGAATCCACATCTTTCCAATGCCTCTTTAGTAAGATACGGAGCGGTCGCTTATGGGGATTCGGAAGTTTACCAAGTGAATTTCCCATGTAGGCTACCAACAGCATAGAATAAGATGGTGCTTCCTAAATCAACCTCAATACACTGTTAGGAATCAGAAGTTGTTGTCCCGGCAACTAGCCTTGGTGAATTAATATTTAGCGGTGCTAGGATCAACCGGCTCTCGGGAACCTTTCATTTTGGTTCACTGCTGGTATGTTTTTAACTCAACAAAAACCGGAATGAATAACACATATGATTCGCCAAACGTCTGTCATTTATGTTTAAGCTTACTTAGTATAACCGATGAATATGTATCAAAATAAGGGTCACACTTACAGTTTATGTAACCTGTGGCCTATGTGTGAATAGTTTAAATCTAACAGCTAATCTGATTGTCCTGAATTTCTTAAGGTTTGTCGGCTCCATTTAGACAGCTAGGTACAAAATTGAGTAGAATGAAAGTGCAGTTATAATCAGAGTGATAATAACTCATAAAATACACCGACTATAGCCCGGATTCGGTCCGACTTTGGCAAGAATTGGTAAGGAGTCGGATCCGAGTAGGCATGCAGCAAAATCCACAGCCGGTCCAACTCTGGCCAGCGTCGTTTTGCGGTATGCCACAGGTGGCTCTCAGTTGGCCAGAGTAGGATCCGAGTAGGCCTATCAAGCTAACGACACCACTTTAACACTCATGTTTATTTGCTTCAACTACTAAGGCAGTTCGAATCGTACGTCGTCCAACGCTTACGAACTGCTGACACTACTCCGTAATTTCCCCCGAATTCTGTTCTCAGCGATAGACCTTAGTTGGCAGCAAACTGGTAAGCCAATTTAACGGGATCATTTTTTTAATGAAGCGTTTACTTCGAAAGCCTTCGAATAACATAACGCAGACCGATATGGAAATGGACAAGCGACACATTAACCAACTGACCGAATTCACCCTAAGAAGGACAATTTACCGTAAACACATTCTATGTGACCGCTAAACACGCGGAAGTCGGCAGCAAAACGATAAACACCGCGAAAAAAGTACATGTATATTTCAGATGAAAAAGTGATGAAGTCCAGAAAGCAAAAGCAATTAGCACCCACTCCCGTTAAAGGTGAAGGCATTTTCTAATCTAGCATGTTGCACGCGAAAAGGCAAACTGAACAATGAAGCCCGAAAAACGAAAACCACAAAATGAGTGAGAAAATAACAGGGCGTGAAAAGAAAGAACAGTGGAGAACCACAAAGAAACAACACTAAATTTTCACAATAGAACATTTTCTGAAAGAAAAGAGGCTGACATGTGAACTCATGAAGCGAATCAAAAAGACTTGTAACAGACGGGGCTCAATTACGTCATAAATCTAACTTCCGTGAAAAACGCATTATGGACCTCTACGTGGCACATGAAGCTAGACTATGTTTCCCACAAAATTCCGCCTCACTTCGATGATTTTACGTTAAAATTTGGTCCAACAGTTTACTGTGCATGCTTGGATACTAACCTGTTCGGCCAAGGCTGTTAAAAATGGTCGCTTGGTTGCCGCATTATAAAACCACGGCATGATTATGTAAGGCCAACAGCGATCTATGTTAAGGGACGTAGGCCCCTGTTGACTATAAGTAAACGAAGTGATGTAGGTCTGGACATCGTGAAGGTAGTTCAGCCAAAAACCATTGCTACGGAGCGTCCATGATTGTTTCAGGAGACAAGGAGCATAAAGTTGGGGAGACTGATAACTTGCAGATTAATATGTGTTCAGCATTAGGGGTCAGTGATAGACTGTACTATGAAAATTAATCAGTTGGCGTTAAGCATAGTTCGAACTTGTTTACTGAGGATAGGTTTGCGGATCTCCGTTTTAGATGCCATCTTGCAGGAAATTGCCACACAGGTGTCACACAAATTTTGTCAACCATCTCAGAAAAGTGCTGGGTAATTAGAGGGGAGCTTGGTGGTGGATGGGTATAATACTTGGAATTAGGGACTTTAAATGGCCCTAGAAATTGTACTGGGGTTGATACCTCCCGCGCAAGTGATAAAGAGAAGACCGCGCACTGGTTGCAGTAAGCAGTTAATATTCCCGAGGCAAACAGCCAAATTTATGGGTGTACAACAGTATTAAAATAGTCACAGTCTATCATTGGCTGGTCGTAGTAACACATACAAAGTCACAATTTGAACGTTAAGTAGTGCAATACAGAACAACAAAATAGGTAACCAACAGATGGTTTAACATTGGGATTGGTTGTGTAGTGGACAAGTGGGTATGCGCTAGACCCTCGTCCACTAACAATTCAATACGCCTTTCCTGAAGAGCAATCGTAACGTAGTCCCAACAGGCATCGAACTAGTGAACACGGTGGGGTTTGGAAACAAACCGTATATTTCCAGCAATGTTTGAAAATATGATAAGTAGTTAACTCTAGCCTAGTCTGGGACCAACGGCAGCAACCAAGTGGAAACAGAAGAGAAGCGCGAGATGGGCTACAGCCCACTGGACGGCGCTCAAAAGCGCGCTATGCGAAAAGTACATGGAACCTTTGGGTGCATTAAACAACGCTCAAATAGGCTTAGGTTAAACGACCTTGAATAATGATATAATAAATGAGTCATTAAGAAAGCGGCAAGCATTCACTGCGTGCAATTAGTTGCACGACTGAAGAAAGTGGCACTGAGTTCGTATCAGGCCTCCTGTTGCAGGCGTACATAGAATCATGCGTACAGAACAGACAAGCAAGAAAACACGGTTGCAGCCGGGATCCCTAGGGAAGCCACACGATTGCCAATCACTACAGTTGTCCAGCCCTGATGTAGTATCTTTAACGCGACGTTTGAAATAACCCCCTGTTAGAACTTCCATTGTTTCGGGGGTTGGATAAACGGTGAATCGAGTAAACCTTCACCACAGCATTTTCTCTTTTGAAAATCCTCTAAATCCACGTTGGCCAATCGTGCTGATCTTCTAGGCGTTTCGAACTGTTCCGGTACCGGATATTCTGCTTTCCTCATTGAATTGTTTTCAGTGTTTCGAAACTGAATTTGGTAGGTGTATCTCAGATGAATCGAGGCATCGCACAGGTCAGTAATTTATACAATTGTGCTGCCTAGCTTGCGAGTTATCAGTCCTTCGGCAGGTCGCAGATCGTATCCAGGAAAATATATTGCATCCGTTAAGTCCACACACTGAAGTGATGCTCTCAGGCGTCTTGATTTGAATGGCATCGCTGAGCTCTCCTTCTTTGTGCCATGGGCTGCGTTCCTGTATCGAAGCAAAAAGTTATCAAGAAACACATCCATTTCAGCAAATGTTTTAGGATTAGTGGAACTCACGGCGCTTTTGACATTTTTCATCAGACTTTCTGTGGCACCGTTTGAACATGGATGCCGAAGAGCCGTTCGCAAGTGACGACACCAAAAGCTGTTAAGCCACTGTTCCATTTCAGTGGAACAAAATTGTTATCCGATGTCCGTCACCAAGGCTTGCGGAATTTCGCCTTGACTGAAACATTTACGGGATGCTTGCATAGTAAATGACGTAGAAGGTGTTGTAATAAATATATCTGGCCACCTTCAGTACAATTCAATTAACACCAGGACGTAATATTCACCAAGATCTGGTCCACAATAATCTGCATGCACACGTTGCCATGGTAGATAACTTTCCGGCAAGGGTGTCCAATACTTCGGCCTTGTCTTAACTTTGTGGAAGCATGAATGGCAGTTCATTATAATGCTTTAATATTCGAGTTTATATCCGGCCGCCAACGCATCCTTCGCGCCAATGATTTCATTTTCGTTATGGCCAAGTGACTTTTGTGCAAGTCGTCTAGTACCGCCTTCCGTAGCGGTGGTAGAATTAACAGCTTATCTCTCCGAAACAACACACCATCAGGTTGTATTGATAACTCCTCCCGGTCCTGGAGTAGTATTGGATGTCTCTTCTTAATACTTGATGGCCAACCGTTGGTCATTGCGCCAATCACCGTGCTATAATAGATTTTATTCGTCCTGTTTAAGTCCTCTCGACTTATTGGAACGGCTGGCAAGGTTAGCAAACAAACCTCAGGAGCTTATAATCGGGAATATTGCGACAAAAAATCTGCTTGAGGAATCAGCTTACCTGGACGATGAGTGATTTTATAATCGTAGGCTAATTTGGCAACTGATTTGTGGGGACCAAATGAATACTGTAAAGCTTGGTGATCTGTAACTACTTTGAATCTGATACCAAACAAACATTTATGCACTCTTTTGACGGCCCAGAATATTGCTAATGCTTCCTTTTGTTTGTGAATATCCTTGCTCAGCCTTATTCGATAATCGATAATCCGATACTCGGACTATATGAATATAAGTGTTTTACAGGACGTGTATACTATGTATGTAAACGTATACATATGCATTTATATATATATGTGCACGTATACACTGAAAGTGTATGGATATATATATTCTTATACGTTCAATGTATGTGTAAATGTATATATACATAGGAATATATATATAACCCACGTTATGTGTAAACAATATATACGTCATACATTACGATAGTATAATTAGAATGTGTGTGCACACACATCCACACACTTTCATTGCATACATGTATAGGTGTATATATATATAAACATTGAAAGTATACTGATGTATATATATGCATATATTCAAACATTGAAAGTGTACGAACATATACATAACTTACACGTATTGCATATATATATTCATTTGAATGAATGTATATACGAAACATAAAGTTATACATATGAAATCATATCATTTCGTGTTGCATTTCTCTATATGTGTCTATGCACACGAATATACGCATACACATTTTCTTCATTTTCGGATGTTTTCGGACATAAATACGTGCATTAGTGTGCAAATATTTGTCCACGGGGAACTAGGAGGGCAGGTTAGCCAACGAAAATTTTGCTCCTCAAATTCTTCCAGTGTATAATAGCGGGAGATCGAAGTTAACACGACGTACACCATTTTGTTTCAGTTGTTTTAACTAGAGTCTTCCTGTCTCTCGCATAGCCTACTGTCAACGTCGTGCCAACCGACCAAACGCATATTCTGGTATTAATTAATTCGACAACGGATTTAACCAACAACCAATCAGAAAATTCGACAGCTCAAGTTACTTTTTTCACGGATATGAAAGAAAGCCGGCTTCCACGTATTGCCCCGCGTGACATCGAACTACGCGGATTTGTAAGCTCATGCATATCTTTGTGAATGGTAGATTAACGTAACATCACATCCTCTGGACTGAATCCGCGGAACGTGCGAATTATTTTCTTCCCTATTGTGTGCGTCAACGTTTTGTGAACGGCAACTGTTTTCCCCCATGACACTCTTTTGCTGACGGATTTCATACTTTTTGCAATACGTAATTATTTGTTGTTTTGTATCGCCTGCAATTTTCTGCAATGACCAAGTTAACCTGACTGCGATCTTCACGGATATATCCGTTAAAAGTGGAATATCTCAGCTAATAAGCAAGATACAACAATAATGTATTTGGACAATCTGATAGAGAACTTACAGTTGTTTCAGAAATTAAGCGGTTCATTCATGAATATATCCGGAATGATGTAGGAAATTCCATTGAACTTGTGCAACTTCCACTTCCTGTGAAATACAAATTTTTAGCGAATTGCGTGTAACCTATTTAATTAAACCAACTTTAATAAGGCTGAATGCGGAAACTGATATAATGAAAAAAATTTAACGCACTTACAAAGCTTTCAACGAAACTGTGAATGACCACAGACTGCATGCGATGCAACGCAACTGAACTCACCACCCATGAACCAAGTGAAACTGTTAATGCGCGTCTGATGGAGGCACTGATTAAAACAAACGTGCGCAAAATTGTTGTAATCGTGAATCCATTTAGACTGAAAGTTAGCACTATAAAAATGTATTTTAGAAGTTTTTAAAAACTCGTTTGAATACCACAATGAGCGTGGTTAATGCCAGTTATCATTCTTATCCGATTCGCCTGCTGTGTGGCCATGCGTTGGCCAGATGTTGGCCAACACCTTGGAGTCGGCCATGTGTTTGCTGGGTATGTTCAGAGCCACATAGTATTATCATTACGTTGTTATTAGAATTGAACCGTGCAGATTAACGATTGGGCGTATAAGAATCGCAAAACACACTTAGGCACAATTACACAGAACGTATACTGTCCAATCATAAGTATCAATCATACAGGATATTGGAACAGTGAAGCAACTGCATAACAGAAGGAGACAGAGCGTATCAATCATGTTCATCCCATCCACCACACCTTGAATAAGCGTGCGAATAGTTGTAATTCCGTGACGGTCTGGATTCCAAACGTTCAGATCTTCTGATTATCGGTTCTTTAAATGTTTCGCCTACTTCGGAAATAGCAAGTACTTAAGTAATGTCGTTTGCTTCCAATGTAACAGAATTAGCTAGAAAAGACTCGTTAGAGTTCGAAACAACGGGATTTCTCTTAACAGACTGACCTTCAGAATTGAAATCAACCTGGTTAACACTTCTCCGATGACAGGAAAGATTTCCCAAACCAAAAATATTAACCGTGGGGTTTCCGTGGGAAGAAAGAACTATTCCATTAGCAGGACGCAAGTCGTTGCCTTTGAAAAAAATAACATTGGCTGTTTTGCACAGTCGAGATTTGTACACAGAGAACGAGAGTTTAAATGCATCGTGGAACTCTATTCATTTACCGAATGTTATGCATTTTTATACTTCATGAGAAAATTATCGATTCTCCAATCAAGCTACATAAATGAATTTGGTGATAAAGAAACAGTGGCAGACTTCAGTGTGCCTACAAAATTTTCTGCAAGTCCACTGGACTGTGTATGTCACGGAGCTGTAAACAAATGCTGACACCCAAGTCCTTTAATCCATTCCTCTAAGGACTTGGCAGTCAAGTGAGTACCATTGTCGGTGACCAAAGCAGCGGGTAAACCCTCGCGACAGAATAATTTTCTCAAAGCAAGTTGTCTGAAGTTTGCACTCGGTGATGAATTTAGAAAAACTTCAGACCATCTGGAGTAAGCATCAATAATCACTAGGGCATAGTATTCCTCCAAAAAAGACCACAGTAGTTAGCACGAATTCTTTGAAATGTTTCATACGTAACATACCATGGAAGCCATCAAGACTGTTTCGTATGAATCTTGTGCATGCGTTTTGTACAATTTTTGGCAATGTGTTTAATATGTGGTTCTAATCCCGGCCACCGACAAATAGGCTTACAAGCGACTCTATCTTATCAACTCCTAAATGTCCGGAATGCAAGCCCGCAAGGATATGAGATCTACAACAACACGATCATCAAAGCACAGTGGTCCGTTCGCAGTAATGGACAAACTTTCACGGCGACAGTAAAATGCGAGAAACCTGGGCCGATCGTGTTGTATCCGACAACGTCTTAAGGCAGCGATGAGATGACCAAAAAATTTACGAATATCAAACACAAGTGCATCCCTTTTCACTGGCAGTAGTTGAACTAGTAAACAGTCAAGTTCATTAGAGTTTGCGTCCGGTGATGGAACTTTGGATGAGTAATCAATATGGGGGAATAGTCTCTGCATTACGATGAATAACTGTGTAATGGTATGAACCAACAGCAATGCTCCAGCGTTGCACTATGGTAGCACATGACTTTGCCAGCGATTTGCTGGAATGATACAAAAATTTTAAGGCTTTATGATCTGTTACAATGGTGAATGAGAGTTTGGAAAGGTATTTGTGAGGTCTTTTAACAGCCCAATATACTCCAAGAGCTTCACGTTGGATCTGAGAATACCCATGTTCGGTTTTAAACAGAACGTGAAGTGCATATAACAGGTCTTTCACACTGTTCAAGAACCGCCTCTATTCCAGTGAGAGAGGCATCGGTAATTACAGGTGAGTGATCTTCGGCAGAAAACGGTTTTAAAACAGCAGTAGTTTGAAGATGGTGAAGCAAGGTACGGAACGTTTTTTCGTGGATAGTGGACAAAGAAAAATTGCTGATAGATAACATATCGAACAAAGAAGTAGCATGTTGAGAAAAATTCGGAATAAGACTTGAGTAGCATTGGAGTACACCCAGAACAAAACGGAGTTCGTGGAGGTTGGTTGGTGATAATGCATTCACTAATGAAGCTAAGCGTTGTAAAATCTAGCTTGAAATCACTGCTATCAACAACGTAACCAAGGTATGAGAAAGAGAAAACTGAAAAATCACACTGCTTTGGGTTAATGGTCATGTTGAAGTCAAAAAGTGGTTTCTACAGAGAAAGGAGGTGATTATCATGGGTGAGTTTATCGGGAGTATGAACACTAACGTCATCTTGACAGGTTTCGATACCATTTAGGTCTTTAATAATTGTATTCATGACATCCTGGAATACAGCTGGCGTAACGTTCAAACCAAAGAGCAGAAAATTGTATCGATGCAGTCCGAGTGGCGTAGTTATTACAGTCAAACTGTTTGATCCTTCATCAAGTGATATTGGTAGATGAAAATCCTTCAAGTCGATTTTTGAAAAGACCCTAGAACTTGGGAAACGATACAGAACATCCTCGGGTCCTTCGGTTGTGCAGGTACGTTTCAGCAGGCATGTATTCAACGTTAACATGTAGCCACCCCAAATTCTCAGTGTAATCCCATCAGCTTTTGATGGTGTCACTATCGGGGTCGCCCAGTCTGACGAGTCAACAGGCGTTATTACTACTTCATCACACATGGATTGGAAGTATTTGCTCACAGGTTCTCGCAAACCAGTTGAAATAATTCACCTCTTAAGAAAGACTGAGTCCTCCGAAGCTTCAAGCTTTATCTTCGGTATTTCCGTTCTTCTTGTGGCCTTAGAACAGTCCAATATAATGTGTCTAAAGTCAACTTAGTTCACTGACGTCAGTAAAGAAATGTCGGAATGTAGCAGTCATTAAACTTTAAGTCTAAGAATAGAAGGACTTAAGCTTGAAACTAAAAAGTTACAATCAATAGGGCTAGCTTCGGACAACTTGACTGATACGATGCAGCGGCCTACAAGAGGAAATGAATGAACGGTAATGTCACGAAAGTTAATTTGTGTGGGCTGCAGAACGGTATAAAAGTAAAATACAGCAAGACCTAAATGTGAAATTATTGTTTCAACACTACAGGTGTCAACAATGAAAGTGGGACTTTGCCGAAAGGAGACAATAATGTTTTCGAAACATGAGAAATGTTTCGAGGCAACACAGATAGAGAAATGTCATCAGACAGTGATTGCACGTTCGAATTAGAGTTTGTCGTTAGGTGCCATAAACGTCTGATCTTACAAACTTAATATGACCCAATTTGCCACAGCCGGAACACTTCTGCCGTCTTTGTGGACAGGAATAGCGGGGATGATTGCGTCCACAAGATACGCATTTCACATATTGTTGTAGAGCTGATTCCACACTAATTTCTTTAGAAAGTTGCGCGAATGGTCTTGGCACACGGAATTCAGTACGCGGTTTGAATATGTTATCTTGTTTGGGCATTGTGTTGTTGTCTCTAGAATAGTTGTGCAGAACAACCTCAGTAGTCTTCGTTACTTGTTTTACATCCTTATACTGTTCATGCAATTTACGAATAATCTGGATCCTTCGATCATGATGCAAGGGAAGCTTCTGTTGTAACTTTAGCAAGCTAATGCCGGCGATCGATCAGTCACGCCGCCGATCTTCTAACTGGATGCCGTATTCACATTTGACTGCTGGTGTTCGCAATCGTAGAACGAAATCAGGAATCGATCGAGACTCTTACCGAATTAGTACATTGAACTTAGCTGTTTCAACTGCCACAAAATTCAACGGTTTGAAGTGTTGAAGGATTATTTTCTTTAGCGTGGGATAGGAACAACTGATTAGTGACTCCGGAAAAGTCATGTTTTTGACAAGGGCATAAACCTCCGTGCCGATGAGATGTAGAAAGAAAGCATCTTTCTTTTTCTCGTCCAAACGAGATTTTGTGAAGCACCAAACGTCAGACCTCTCCAAATAGTTTTCTACTTCTCAACCACTTGAATTAATGAATAATCGATCCATTTCAGTAACCATTGTGAATAGTGTGAAATTGCGACGCCGACTGTTATAATTAGAATTGAACCGAGTAGATTAACGATTGAGCGTATAAGAATCGCAAAACACAATTAGACACAATAACATAGAACGTATATTGTCCGATCATACGTATCAATCATACAGGATATTGGAATAGTGAAGCAACTGCATAACAGAAGAAGACAAAGCATGTCAGTCATGTTCATCACACATTAGTATCTTCAAAGCGTTAGTTTAAGACTCTCTGTCCAGAAATTTATCGTCACAAACTTCCTTTTCTGACAAGAAACGAGGTTTCCTCGGAGGCCGCGCGTGCAATACGAGTTTGCAGCTGACCGTAGAGAAGAGAACTTTTGTTGGTAAGAGCGTTAAAAGGCCTGAAGTTGTACATTTTGAACTTGATCATGGATTTTGAACGGTCGACGCGTTCCAGTGCACCACAGAAGGTTCACCGCTACAGAATTAGGGACAGTCTTATCCGCTGTCTACGGGCCGTTCTTGTCTTGTGCAAGGCAGATCCTCTATATCGTCAGTTGAACGCAACTCCAATGAAGTTTCACAGAGCTCCATCCTGTGATCATTGGTTTTCTCCATCTTCATCAGTGACCTGTCATCTGAAGTATTCTGCACCACTATGCTGTTTGCAGAAGACGCTGAAATTTAACGGTTTGCTCGTAACAATCTCGATACTAGGGTCCGTCAGGTCGATGTTGGTGCCGTTTTCCAACAAACTAATAGTAGCCTTGTAGAATTCATTGTCGTCAAATCTAAACGTATCCATATTATATATAAAAATGGCTTCACTTACTCCTTCAGCAGGGATTCACTGTAGTTCAAAGATAGAGAAAACTTTGATGCCATTGAATCTTACGCGTCCTAGAGTCTGCCTAACATCGGGGTAAAAGTTACAAAAGCGAAAAGCTTACCTGCCCGCATTATGTGTAGGGTTGGCAAATTCTATCAGCCACGTTTCCTCCAAATTTGCAGTGGTTTAAACAGCGCTTATTTCCGGAAACAAACACTTTTATGCTCCCGTTACACGCTGAAGTATAAGCTAATTTTGAAACCTGGTATGGATGTTAATCCATATATCGATCCTGTAGCAAAAGAGGAAACCATACATCTGTGGAGTTTTCATTATTGTTTTTATTTCATTTTGCTAACACTGCTTAACTGCTGCACCAGACCACATTGTATATTTTCGTTTGACTTGAGTAAAAACAATAACACAACACGCTTTCGAATACACTCTGCTACACGTGCTTGCTGGTTCTTCCTATGACGCCAGTGGTTGTCATCCAGTTTAAAACATCCTATTTGTTGGAATAACATTCAGCTCTGTTACTTCGCATCCTCAGCTAAGCTTGTAACGATATGAATGCTTCCCAGCGTCATTGGACGCCTCACGAACACTGTCAGTATTTGGTGAGTCCAGCCCGTGACTTCACTCGTTAGTTTTGTATCGAGAATTATTGTAGTTTACACATCTGATCCATTACAAGTATGCACTTAATTGTTTCCCCAGAGTCTTGCATTTTTTTAATTCTGGTACGAGTTAGATAAACCAATAACGACACACCTCTCATGTGTCTGGAGAACTGACGAGGAATAGACATGAATGGAGGAGCAACAAACGCAAACATTAAAATTTAGGGGAAAATGTGATGGTTGAATTGATTATGGAATCAGACAAATAAGTTCAGCGCAGTCAGATGCAATGATTAAGTTCGGTTAGCAAAATGGGGTATAAATCAATGAAAACACCAATGATAATACGATATACATCCCACATAACACTTGGGGCATCTCCGGTGAACGACTCACGCTGACCTACAGTACAACTGGATAGTGGTGGTGATAGGTTGTACACATTTTGAGAAAGAGTAGAAACAAGTAAACACACCCTCTTCAGAGGTATTCATGAAGATCAAGAATGTGGACAAAAAATGTAGTGGGCAGTAAAAAGAAGGCATTACTGATGAGTATTGGGGGATTTGGTTAATTGCAAGTTGAATATCACTCACGTTCGATCGCAGCCTTCGCATTCACATATACTTTCTAGATAGTCTCTTCCCAGAGAAACCAATAAACTCCAGTTTCGCCTTCATTAAATCTCAATCAAACGGGAATGGTTTTCAACCTAAAGAAAACAACTAGATAGGTTACGAACAACCTGAGTTGCCAATACACAGGAGAAACTGGTACCATAACGGAAGATAGGATTGGATGGGATTTGCTCATGGATCAGCTGGAGTCAAGGGAAGAATTCACAATGAAGGTGATGTCACATAAGTAGGGGGATGAAGTAG
>LUCH01000201.1:230607-247952 GCA_013368495.1 Paragonimus heterotremus | reverse complement strand
CAATCCTATCTTCCGTTATGGTACCAGTTTCTCCTGTGTATTGGCAACTCAGGTTGTTCGTAACTTATCTAGTTGTTTTCTTTAGGTTGAAAACCATTCCCGTTTGATTGAGATTTAATGAAGGCGAAACTGGAGTTTATTGGTTTCTCTGGGAAGAGACTATCTAGAAAGTATATGTGAATGCGAAGGCTGCGATCGAACGTGAGTGATATTCAACTTGCAATTAACCAAATCCCCCAATACTCATCAGTAATGCCTTCTTTTTACTGCCCACTACATTTTTTGTCCACATTCTTGATCTTCATGAATACGTCTGAAGAGGGTGTGTTTACTTGTTTCTACTCTTTCTCAAAATGTGTACAACCTATCACCACCACTATCCAGTTGTACTGTAGGTCAGCGTGAGTCGTTCACCGGGGATGCCCCAAGTGTTATGTGGGATGCATATCGTACTATCATTGGTGTTTTCATTGTTGTATACTCCATTTTGCTAACCGAACTTAATCATTGCATCTGACTGCGCTGAACTTATTTGTCTGACTCCATGAACTATTGATCTAGCGCAATTCCCAACGAATTCTTCCAAACATGTTTTGACCGCAAATGACGCTCGCTCTGCATAGTCATTTATTGCACATACTTCCGTGCAATCCTTGTTAAACATGGGACCGCAAACGCATACACTGTTTTGCACAGCTGCTGTGCATTCACACACATTCATTGGTAGTACGTTGTAATTCAGCCTGCTGGCAATTCTCCCGTAGCGCGTAATTATTATTCTGACAGTCTGTTTTGGTCTGTCGTCTTTCTGGCGCTGGACTTGTCTATTTTTATCCTGAGTCCTGTCTGTGAGTAGTACACTATATGTGAGTAGTGTACTATTCACAACGCAACTGCCTGTTATACAACACACGCATATCTTGCTACTTCCCATAAGGCTGGTGATTGATCGTCTGTTAAAATATTTTCTTTTTTTTTTGATTGTGTTTTAACTAAATTGTCTCGCAGTATCAATTACACCCATAGCACCTGGAATAGTCCTCAGTACATACGCCACACGCTACAATCAGCTTCAGTAGCCAGTTTCTGAAACTCAATGCTTTAGTCTAGTAATTTTTTACCGTCTCATTCTAGAGGTATGAGAGTTACGACTGTGTGCTATTTGAAATGAAGATAATTTTATCCTAATATTACATACAGAGAACGAAATGGAGTTATTCGCCAGTTTTACGCATACGCGTAACATCACTTCTGACTTAACTATTTCGGAAGATGGTATCGCAAGTTTGAAAACTGAATGTGTAGAAAAATCGGATGACTTTACTCAACCAGTTATACATATGTCAACTAAGAACATTCAAATTAGCATGATATTTCCCGTCTGAACACTGGTACTTCGATGGTAATCAACACTGGACGTTCTCATTATGATTGATAATGCGAGGTATAATACAAGAGACAATAAACAACTTTCTCATGTTTTTTTCTTGTTAGAAAACAAGCATCTGTTCTGCCAAAAAACGCAGTCGAGGTGAAAACGAGTGAAAATATTCGTAAACGTAAGTGCTGGCGAATTCATTATTATACCCTATTTCTTCCTATTAGAACAGTTCAAGTAATCGCTGTTTCTTAGCTGAATAGCTTGTCATTTTGTTGATAATATGTTTGAATTTGATTAGCCAATTACTAACATGACCGCAGTGACAGGTATGTATGATGTATGTCCGAATCATACCTGTTTGTGAACAAACTTCCACACAGAACAGAACAGTTACACTTACCCAAATATGTTAATCAGTTTGCATAATGGAGATTACCTATAGGAAGCCGTGATATGTTTTCATTATGCTAAAGTGAGTTAGTTGTTTACCGTTGATAAGCATAGTTTACTGCATGCACCCGAACCGGTTCAATTTGTGTATAACTGACACATTAGTATGAATGTGGTATTTAAGTAGATCATTCTTCTAGTTTCGTTAAGACGGGGGTGCCAAGTACAATTTTCCATGTTGGTTAAGCTCCTCGTTGGAAAACTGCAGTCACATTTGAGTGATATACAATTAGAATGACAATGACATGGACACAATGGGCTCTTCGGATTGTCACCACAGTGCACAGTCTACACAAACAGAGTAGCTCAACTCTTCCGAAACTACGTTTAGAGACCACGTGCTTACACACCCGATCAAAGGTTCTCGTGAGATGATCCTTCGTTTCAACTCTGGTTTCGACACGGTGTGTTCCAACGTGTCACTTGTAGTTTGATACAATCTTTTGATGCACGTAGAAACGAGTCACGTTCACAAAATGCCACTTCTGTCTGGTCAACGAATGAGGTGGACATTTAATCGCTTGTTACGTTGAATGAATTTTGCCGGTTCAGATGTGTTAGATTCCTGTGACATTGAAATGTTCCCACTAAACGAACAACTATGGGGCAATCTAGTAATTTACACGAGGTTATTATGGTGTTCAATGCTCAAAATATTCATTCCACTTTCATTATTCAAAACATTCGTAATCGTAATTATAATGCGTTAATGTTCTCTCTTGTAACAGAAAAGAATTTCACCACATTCAACGTTTTAGACCTTGTATAATGAAGCATCACTTGGGGCCTTCAAGTTGTTATTCGAGTGTTATTTTGGGGCGAAAAGGCGTTCAATAAAGCACAATCTTTATTGCCCGGCTCGCTATTTCCCACGCCACACGTGCACTCGTTATTTTGAATCGTAATTCCAGTCCACAACACCCCCAGGTTTCCGCTCACACGTCGTGTGCACTCCTACCCGGTTTAGGTGTGTGATTTACGCCTTCTATCCGGGGGTTTTCCGCCCGCTAGTCCTCATCCGTTGATCCGATTTCCTCGAGTGATGGCTTGTCCGGTCGATCGTGCTGTCCTCCGTCCATCCACTGTGGGCTTTGACCGTACTCCACAGCCGTGCCGAGATATTCCTGAGAGTGTTGGAATAATCAGGCCTTCAATTTCGTCATCCATTCTATTTCGACTGCCAAGTCTCGTCCGTTGATCCGATCCGGTCGAGCGATGACTCATCCGGTCGCCCACGCCGTCCTCCATCCACTCGCGGCGCGTTTTTGAGCGCACCTCCCCTCTGTTGAGGTATTCCACCGAGAGTTGGAATGCTCGCACCACCTGCCTGACACTTCACCACAATTTGACCGTCTTACTAAAGGTCAAATCTGTGTCAATCGAGCTCATAAACCACTTTCCTCGGTTTTTCAAAAAAACTGTTCGCGCTGAAATTATGATAGGCATTATTTTAATGTGCCGCAAACATTCCACTACCGTTTGGGTTGGGTTGTGATTTTGTATTCATGATGTTCACAGTTCCGTCATATTTCCCACATGAAAATGAGGTCAGAGTGGGATATTGTATTTTCGTTTAAACTTCTATTGCAATGAATAGGTTAAATTTCCTGATGATTGTGAGTTTTGTGACTGACCTTTACTTGCGTGTCAATTCGAGGTGATAATTACTTGGATGCAAATAGCGTAGTTGGATATCACATGTGGCGAATCATGTGGCGAATCAAACCTGGAAAGACAACAAATCTCAGAACATTATCCTGGTAACCGATATAACTCGACAGCTGGCCATTGTCGGCATTGCTTACATCATGCCATGCCAAGAGCCAAGTTGATAGGGCGAATTGCTTTGGGTCCGTAGTTGCGTAGCCCATGAGAACCGGTATCTGCTGGATTTTTTCCAAACTCATGTCACCAGTGATCGGGGATTTCGAGTTGTGTATGACACTGTTTCAATTTGTAACGAACGTACTAAATGTAGTAGGCAAATGGGCAATATGTTGAAGAACATTCATGGAGTCTGTCCAGAAATATACATGTTCGAACATGGACTCCAAACGAGGAGTAAAATTTTCGTAAACACGAACCATCAGAACAGCCACAATCAATCCTAGTCAGCTTTCAGATAGTAGCTTTCAATGGAGCTATTCTGGACATGGAGAACAGCAATGATGAATCCCGCTCTCCGTTTGCCGTACAGAGGGAGGCATAAGCCATGGCACCGTAACCAACTTTCGACGCATAAAAATGTGCGATTCCGCGATCTCCAGATCGACAGTTTTACAGGTTGAATGCAAGTGAGAACGTGCTGATCGATTAGACTGCGCAGGTCACTGTACCAATCTTTCCACTTACGTCGGTCACTAGGATTAACGAGTTTGTCTGAACCCAAACCTCCTTGACACAATGCTTTCAGTAAAGGTTTCATCAGCAGTTGCCATGATGGGACAAACCATAAAGAGTCATACAAGGTAGACAAGCATGATAGCAGGCGCCTTCTGGTGACTGGTGTATCTGGTATGGAGAAACTCAGTGCAAAACAACCGGATTTTCCATCCCAATGAACCGACGGTGTACGTCCGAACAATGAGGGTTTGGCCCGAATTTCATATAAAGGATTGGTGAACTCTGACAGGGGATGGTGTTCAAAAGTTCCCTGCTGTTAGAGCCCTATTTTCTCAGCCGTTAACGTAGCATGTGGCCATTTACAATAAACAGGATGATGCGTGTTTGTGAAATTCCCCAACGACTGTCTGGTCACACAGTTGGTCACGGAACTCAACTAGGATTATTCCCGGAATCTACTTGAGAGCGTTGCAACTTACAGCTGAAGTGTTACCCACGAAAATCCGTCACTCATGTGGTCTTCCACACTCACCGTAGGAATTAAAATACCAATGCGTTATCAGCCAAGATACCAACGACGATAACTGATGGCCGATGGCGAACTGCCTTTACTGATAATAGACACAAGTTTACAAGTTTTACTGAGTGTCGAAGTACGGAAGTGCCCAGAAGTTTGCGACAACTGTCCTCTGCAGAATGTGATTCCATGTGGTCTTAAACCGGCTTCACCAGTCTCCGAATCCGAAGTTATTCAAACAATTCGTTCCCGAGGAGGTCTGCTCACAAACCCAATCGTCGTACATCCACCGGCACAGCACACGTCAGAGACAAATCTTTAACAACTTTAAAATTTACTTTCAATTACTCAACAACTTCGTCCACAGCTGAACACCGCTCGCAAAATATCTGTACACAAGATCTCTACCCTACTTACGCTATGTGATTTCCATCCGTTTCCAATTTGTTCGTTGGTCATAGGGTGTTTCCACTGGATTCTTTTTCATTCATCCGGCCTCATTATTTCTAATTGATTATCGGAAATTTAGCTTCCCCCAGCATAATGATACATTTAAAATAACAACTATTTCCCATAGCTTGCTTCGCTATTCTCATACAACGTACCACGAGTGTTCTCCTGCAAACATTGACATATCCAAGACTTTTGATTGTATAGCACTTGACAATCTGATAAGAGTAGCAACTACTTATGATTCATCCACTATTTTAAGCCATTATCTATGTTCAGTTTACAAGTCTAGTAAACGTCACTTTGAAAGCAATGAGTTAGTCTCGAAAGAAGTGTTCGACGAGCAGACCGTAAGTTCACCCTACTTCATATAGTGACTTCTTTTGATTTCGATTTGCCCTAAACAAACCGGGCAGCCAACTGAACTGTCTGGCGTATGCAAATGATATCATACTAACATCCCCTTGAGAGAAACAGTGGTAAGCACACCGGAATATCTGCAGAATAATTCCATACACATCGGCTTGATTATGAACCACTGGAAAACCCAATACATTCGCATAAACGCAAATAAAAAATATGGGTCACTGGTTTTGACGACCGACCTTTAGGAGTGAGTGGAACCACCATAGGATCCGCTCACTCTATAATAGCATTCAAGGTTCTAGGTGTCCTGTTCTGTTGGAAGGGAATCTTGCCAACAACAACTGCAATTGATTATCTGCGAAACACGCTACATGAAGTGACGACGGCGTCACTAACGCCCCAACGAATAGTCGCAATATTTCAAACACACCTGCTGTTTAAAATTAACGCATGAACTACGACTCGGCGACGTCCACAGTTAAACGCCTGAGGCTTTAAATCAAGCGGTGTGAATGGAGATTAAGGAATGGCTGCGGCTGCCCGAAAAAGTGTCCATCGTTTTCTTTCACTCTGACCTTAATTTGGTGGCCTCCGGACACCCCATTTTCAATCTCACACGCCTCTGAATAAACGCTATCGCGTCGAAGAACACTTATCAACAAGAACTGTGGTTCTATAATGGGTTCTACGTGATCCCTCATCTCGAATGCTTTATAGTTTCACCCTCATACTGATGTAAGCAGCCGGAAAGACTAGTACAAATAAACGGGTTAACAATATTACAAAAATTCATATACTTGTTCCGGCAAACAGTCCGTTGATCATTCACAATAGACCATAACTTCTCGTTAATCTCCCTGAGCGGCTGCAGCTTTTGCTGACATAGTTCAAGGTTGTTTAAATGAACTCAGTGTTTCATATGGCAAAACTGAACAACGCATGTTCTGTTGGTTAGCAGTTCACTTGATGTGTAGCGGCGTACCTACAGCAGTTTATAGATTACTACCAGACAACCTCACAGATTGTTTGCATTTTGTTCGTACCATGTGCTTACTCACGATTAGGCCATCAAAAACGATGCATCTGGCACACATCAGACTAGTCTGAAAAGCGGACGTCCCAATAGTATCCGAAGTTCTCCTAATCCTGAAGCGAGATCCTTGACTCGAAAATTTCCACGACTAGAATATGATGAGGAACTCCCTTGTTTTCATTTTAGAACAAGTTGTTAATATAAAACCGATAACAAAACGGAGTAGAATATTAACTGTCAGCAACATGCTCGGTATCGACATACAGAGAACCTCGTCAGAAATTTCGGGTCTATGGCTGTCAAGTTGTTGCTAAACAAACAAACAATCGACAAATGCAAACCGAAACGGAGGTTGAAAGGCGAGAAAGTTTAATCATTTTTTTGAAGCAAAATTTTGCTGATCGCCTCCGTTCAACGACATGCCAGTCCAGTTTGAACATGGGTTTGAAAAAACTGATCAATTATCTCCAATGTCTGATATGCACAAGATACTATTCAATTCTGGTCTTGCGATCTATTGCTACCAAGATACTCATACAAAGGCGAGGCCCAAAAGTTACTTAAAATGAATCCCTCTCCAGACGTTCAGAACACTACAAAGTAATGATGATATTCTACTCAAACGACCCGATAAAGGAGTTTCTGCGATACTCTCAAACAAAGAGGAATAAGCGGGCAAAATGTAACAGAACCCATCTGGTGTTGCCATATTCAGTCACACGAACGATTGGTGCTCACATGGACAACAGGGACAATACAGATAACCGCATTCAGTCGTTCAAATTCCTCTACAGAATTCCAATCAAGCAATCGTCATCACTGCAACACCCCCAGCTGGCAATGGTAGAAGTGATTTCGATTAGACTGCATGACCCAGAAGGGTGGACGCACAAAGGAACCTTGCTTGAGCAATCAGTCTCCCATAGCCAGCGATCAGCTTATCTCTCCCGTTGTTCACCAGTCACAAGTGACGTAAACTGCTGATGGTCCATTCACTTAAAAGCTGCAGACAGCATGATAAAGCTATTCGGGGAAGCACAGGGTCATATTTAACGTTAAGCTGTATGCTGACCTGAGAGTGAAATCTCGATATCATACGTTCATCAATTTGTGACCTTGGTGAAGTGACACTAACAAATCGATTCGTCATTAGAAAGCGATCAATAAGTTTTGTTTATTCAATAATCAAAGTAAAGTACTCGAACAATTTTAGTTTTCTCAAGCTGTTTTCCGGGGCATTCCGGCTACCACCTCACTCTCAATACCACATTCGTCCGTTCCCCGAAGAATTCGGAAGAATCCCTTCTCGCCCCAATCCTCATTCCAAGAGTTCGCGAGTAGCCAGTATTTCGTTCCGTTTTCCACGCCCCAACCCAATAATTTGATGGCGTGTCCGCCGAGCATTTTACCCGCTACATGGTGATAAATTCCTTCGTTGTAGTTCATGAAATCTTCGTACACATCAAAAGCGACTTCCATTGGACCGTTCTTCATAAGTTCACGCATGATATCTTCTTCACGATCTTGGACGTTATAGGAACTGTCGCCTGCAATGATATGTGGAAGATATCATATGTAATTGCACACTTCAAGCCGTAATTATAATATACACTGACTGTGGTCCATACGATATTCCAATGGGGTTGGATAATTCAGTCGTCACCCTTCAGAGTGTATGTTGATGACCACAAGTACAAACTAGATTTCTGAAGAGACAGTGACAAACTGAGAACAAATTAAGGGCGAACTACACGAAATACTTTCTGTTTTAGACTATCGTGCATCAGAACTGATCAGTTCACGTTATGTCATCTCAGAATTTCCGTGCAGTTCTAGTGGTTAGAGGTGACTCGCGATGCTAGTTTATTTTGTGTCATACATCGACCGCTTAATGGATGTACAGCTGGTCAATATACCACGGTTGATAAATCTAAAAACTATCATGTTCAGAAAGATTTGAACTTCTTAAGACGACGAATCTCACACTGTTGAAGAAATATGTATGTTACGGTGGACTGGTAATTCTATTTTGTTCATGTATTTTTCATACACCGGTAATGTTAAACATAATACGCAACTTCGGTTTGAGCAAAGGACAGTTTGTTTGATGTATGTGAAATTTCTGTGAACTCAGTGTTTGATCATATTTTCTCAAGGCTTAGTCAAACTAAAAACTTCAACCGAACTGAATGTTGTGAGATCACGGAATTAGTTTCTTACTAGCATACACCTGATCGCGATTGTCAGTCAGCTAAACTTTTAGGCAGTAGTGAATTTCGAACAGACCCACTATATTCGAGCTCATTCTACAAAATGCATTGATCGCTGCTCTGTTGGCTACACGGTAGGTACGACTGTCGTTCAGTGTGATTGGGATTTGATTCAAAACAGAACCACTTCTCTTATCGAGATGATGACTGTGCCTTGTTTAACTAACTAAGCGATGTGTTGTAGGGACTGGGTTGAGTATAACGGTTTAGAATTTCGATTGACATGTACAGAGGGTAGTAATTACTTACAGTAATGATCACACAACAATGAATTTAGTGATTTTTGCGGTACACACTCTGAATTTGATAGAGTTTTTCAACCAATCTCACGATTAGAAACGCGGCTCATTTGATATTTTTAATGTTCAGACAGATATTTAATAAAACTCTGACATCACAATAAGCCAGGATTCTGTGACAGACATCGGGTAGATTTTGTCTCATGTTCACTGATGTCTTCATTAATGAACTAGTTGAAAACACGTCGAAACTTGGAAGTTTCACAAGCAGCATTTCAAACACAATTGAAAATGCTGACATTTCGAAACAGTGGCTTATACTCAACATTTCAATTACTCAAAACACAGCTGAATAGCACTTAGATAGTGATTCCACGGAGGAGGAGGTTGATATAGCTTGACGCTTTGTGGACAGAAGCAGGTGATCACATCAGTCTTAATCAATTTAGCGTTGAAAATGGGATTATGTGTGTAACTGTATCTTTCTGTCCATGATTGTACGGAACAAATTTACGAATAAACATGGTGACAAATTGATTGAAACTGCTAAATTGACAACAACTGTTATGTAAATTGATGCGAAGTTTGGCTGATGACGTTTAATTCAGTATAAACTGTTTAATTTTCATCAGCTAACGAGAGCTGTTCAAAGTTAAGCATTTGTCAAACTGAACCACCAGGCACGTCCCCACTGTTTTGATAAGAAAATGAGTCAGAAGGCCCCACAGAAAGTAACATCTCAATTTGGTTGACTGTGTAATGTAAAATACTGGCAGTATGACTTTTGCAACCGTCAAATCTAAAAACAGGAAAGTCTGAAGGACAATGCACTATGATACACTGAGTGTCGTTTTGAAGACAAGAGGTTTGAATTTCCTAAAATAAAGGAAATTCGATGAAAAAAGGACTCACCGAAATATTTATCGTCAGTATATTTCTTCGGGTATTTCTTCTGGCATTTTCTCACACACTTGGGAGTATCGTAAAGTTTGTCAGGACATGGTGGTCGTTGACCTTTGCCGTGATGTGAGCATGTGGGAAATGGATAGGGCAGACAACCTGTTTGCTGTTCCATTGAACCACCAGTGACAATACCGGAGTGTTCCCAATAATCCCAAGCCTCCCCAGGAAATCCCCCTTCGCACCCAGAACTAAGGATAGCACAGCAGGAAAGTAGATCCCGCGCGCTCAACCTGACATCTAATTTTCCATTGGAATGGATGCAGATCCGATCACTCATGGCTTCAACCGCACCAAAAGCCTGGTTTGGAATCCAGAGCATGGGGAAAATTATTATTAATATGTTGATGGTTTTATATTTCCTGCATGTTATTGTTTGGCGCTTTACATCTGTAATAGTCTCTGGCTGTCAATTCACTATGCAGAAATGCGACTCACTATTCGAGATTGTGTGCACATCTCAAACAAAACTGTTTCGCAGAATATTGCATAACACTTGATCAGATTACCATATCCCTGAAAAATTCGAAAACCGTAAACTAGAGAAGTGACATATTTCATGCAATAGTCGAAAACAGGCAAAATCCATCAGACAACAAACTAATCTGGATTGGTCAGTGCATGGTTAATGATTTCTGGACCATGTATTACACTATATGCATATGTTCAAGTGAGAGTTTCTCCCTAGTTTTCTGGAGACCGTCTTCACAAATGATTATGAAGAATAAGGAGTCATGAATCGTATTCAGATAAACAAAACTGTCGATCTTCCGGATGACGAATAGCGTTGATAACAATGAAGGTATATTTCCATTGGCTTCACACAGTTTGTGAATAGACGGTTCTGATTGTGAGAACAAAACAAAGATTTCGTTCTCACTATCATTTATAGCACATCAAAGTCAGAAAAACAATGCGATCAGGGTAATAAGTTCAAAAGCAGAATATTCGTGACAGGCAAAATTTAGCATGTTCATGTGCATCCAGTGTAAACTAACTCCATGCTAAATCTGCGAGTCACACCGATTATTGAAGACAAGCATCTAAACTTTCCACATCTGTTCATGTACTTTTGAAATGGCGAGGTTAGTGTCAATTTGCCCGACAAGATAACAACAACTGGTTGTAGATAAATGAATGCAAACCTCAATTAATAACTCATACTTTCCGAATCCGGATATTTCAACCTAATTGAATGTGTTACCTCCCCAATGTCTTCAACATTGACTCGGTTCACAAATGTAAGTCAGACTGCTAGCATGTCAAGTAGGTTTCCTGTTTCAGTGTAACAAGCCATCTTGCCATTCCGCTGTAGTATACATCATTCCAATCGTTGTCGCAATGTTAACAAAATTCTGATTCCCCAGTAATCACTAACTCATATTGAAGTGGGCAACGTAACGGTGCTTTGTATGTAATTCACAAACTGTTCGGTTTGCGTTTCCATCCACTTTATGAGTGCTTTCGTTTTGTACCACTCTTGGTCATGTACTCAGATTGATGTGTCAAATTTCATTTGTGGTTGTCAGCTACTCAGTTGTCCTGGTTTTGGAATAACACAGAAACGTTCGTATGACACAAACGAAAACGTTTTGGCTGTGTGCGATCATCGTTGGCCATTTCCTTCAAGATACAGGAAACCCTTTTCTAATACGAAAAACTGCATGACATCATTGACCTGTTTAGAAGACTACGTCTTGTTCCATGACTAATCATGTCAAATATTTGTGGATGATCCACGTCATGACAAAACCATCACAAAGCGTATCCAGTTATGTGTTCGGTCAGTGCGTCAGCTTATTTCTTGCCTGGTCCACATGTGCATTCCATTTGCTCATCCACAATAAGAGGTGCTCTTCACTCACACGTGTTGTTCATTTAACCAAATGAGTAGCACGTGAATGCCTATCTTACAGTGTCGGCATGAGCAGTATGAGGATTATTCACCCTCATCTGATGAGCTAATCGGAAGTATTTAGATGAACAACAGGACTATAATTTATGCTAGCGCACATGAACAAACACTGACTTGAATGTTTGAAAACACGTGTAGTACATCAGGCCTTATATGTAGATAACTGATTCTTTTTCCAAAACCATAATTTACCACATAACATGTCACTTGCCTACAGTTCGTCGTACAAACGGAAATGTCACGATTACCATAATCCTCGTTTCTCATTACACAAAACGATAAAGCAAATAGCACTTATGAACAGACGTAGTAATATTGATGAAACCTACCCAACAAGATCCACAACTGGATTGATCACGTATCTCTCCGATGCTCGTACAGTTTGGCCATTGTTCACGAGCGTCGAATGATTCCGGCAGAGCGTCTTTGTCAAAATCATGCGAGATTGTCATTCGGCGAGCGTTTCGCAGAGCTTGGCCTTCACGACGAGCACCCAGGAACCGTTTGGCTTCCTCTACATTTCGGAATCTTCTCGAAGGACCCGCTTTCCAATGTGCACCAGACTGAAATAGATAATGTAGTGAATCTGATGTGATTAGATATCGTCTATACGACAGAATTTACACAAATAGGCCTGTCAAATGTGTAGTATGATTATGCATGATAAAATGATGAGATAAGTGTAAATTGTGAACATTTTCGTCATCTCAGTTGATCGTCCACCTAATCCACTGATTACTTCGATCCAGCCCTTGAAGACAAAATTCGGTGAAGCAATTGTATATTCACACAAGAGTTATCTCATTGTCAACAGTGTTAGCCACAAACCCACAATATATGCAACCCGCAAAAGACTTACCTCTTCATTCACGTAATGGATCAGGTCGTCGGTGAATGCTCTCAGATTCTTTGCCTTCGAAGACAAGTCCGCTTTTCCGGTTGTCGTCAAAACCGTTGCAATTAAAAGCAAAAAGGCCCCCTTCATATTTCAAGTTTTCCGTAGGATGACTGAAAACAGTGGAATATACACAGCTATACATATATATATATATATTACAGTGTGGGCGTTGATCGCCATCCCCTTGTGATCGCCCCATTTAAGATGAACGTGTACATATTAGAAATATCAAAGTTCATAGGGCACGTTGAAAAACACTCGATGTGGAGCCACCCGAACCATCACAGTGTTCACATTATCAACCTTTGTGCAGTTCACACTTTGTCACATCGGTTTTCATTGTTTGTATTGGAAGTTCATACAACCAATTTTACATACGCAAAATGGTTTAGACTTTTGTACTTTATTCGTGTCTGTAAAACTCAGAAGTTAAATCGACAATCACCTTTGTCCGCTCACTTGCAATAAACAGATATATCAAATTTATCAATACAAATATATGTACTATACCGAGAGACAAGATCTTCAAAATCTGCGAGTAGATCGAGCAAATGTAAACAACACGAAGCACAGTCAGTAATCAACCCAATTAGTCAAATTTCGATTATCAGATGAGGGTGAATAATCCTCATACTGCTCATTCTGACAATAAGAGATAGGCATTCATGTGCTATTCATTTGGTTAAATGAACAGCGCGTGTGAGTGAAGAGCACCTCTTATTGTGGATGAGCAAATGGAATACACATGTGGATCAGACAAGAAATAAGCTGATACACTGACCGAACACATAACTGGATACGTTTTCTGGTGATATTGTCATGACATGAAGGACAGCATTCACTATGTTGAAGGAAATGGCCAACGGTAATCGCACACAGTCAAAACATTTTCGTTTTTGTCATACGAACGTTGTCAGCTGAGCAGTTGACAACTACAAATGAAATTTGACACATCAGTCTGAGTACATGACCAAGAGTGGTACAAAACGATGAAGTAGACGGAAGCGTAGAACGTACATTTCAGGAATTCGAACAAAACGGTTAGAACACGAAAACTGACAGAAGTAAACATTCCGTATTGATTCATCTGTACCAAATTTGCATTTGTTTCTGAACACACAGGGTCGGCTTCAGTCGATTGATTACGACAGCCTCAACAAACCGCAAGAATCTTGGATTGAGATGACGTACAAGGATTCCCAATGCACAAGCCAGGTCAATGACGTGACCAGTGGTCAGGATGTGTCTTGTGACTGCGGACACTGGTTACTTGAGTGTGTTAACGACATTGCCGCTCTTCGATAATACTGAGTTCTGCACCCATTTAGGCAAATGTTCCTTCACTCTGAAAATCAAGCACCTCTCAGTTCTGCCTATGTAACTTTCTTTGCAGTTATATGTAAATTGGTAGATACAGTATGAGGTGGCACTGACAGGCTGATCTCCTTTGATTGAAGGCACAGGCAGATTCTGGATTCGAGCTGGAACAAAAAGTTCGGTTGTGTTGAATGTTCGTTTAATCGAATTAGTCAGTGTGTGCGTTGTTTGATGCATACTGTGATCGACTTCAAAAAGCAATTCTATATAAACTTTCTTCTTGTTACACACAGTGACCACCTGTTCGGATGATGGTTTTGATCTACTGTGACTTTCTTTGAACCTCTTTGGATACCCATTAGATTGTAGTACAGTGGTGAACATCTCTGATTCCTCCATAAGACTGTCTTTTGTGCACATTCGTCCTGTGTGTGTGTGAATAGTGTATTCACTAGTGCGCGCTTTTGACGGACCGGTATGAAACTACCAAAGTTTAGGTATTGACCGGACCACGTGGATTTTCTATAGACACCTCCTCTATTAGATCCATCTATCCGGCGACTTATGAGTATGTTGAGAAACGGCAAACAATGATCACTCTCAAATTCGCACGTTACATCCAGATTGGGATGATGTTTACTTAAGCGCTGCACTAGATTATCCATTACCTGTTTGGACCGACTGAATACTAATGCATCATCAACGTAACGTTTGTAGAATGAGAGACTCGTTGTGTATACGGCTGTCTTATTCAATCCTTAACATTAAGAAAGTCTGCTAAGATGAATCCTAGTGGGCTTCTCATGGCTACCCCATCTGTTTGGCGGTAGCACCGATCAAGAAAGCGGAAGCTGACTTCATCAGTGCATAACAAGAAGGCTTACCTCAGACAATCACTAGGCAGAGCAAAGTAATGTGGCTGGTTTCAATGACCTCAAAAATATAGTCAATTGCCTCATGTAACGGAACATTCGTGAACAGTTACTAAACGTCTATGGAACACATCAACTCGTTGGCAAGATTGATGTTGTCCAAGTCACTGGTCAGTTCGAAAGAATCTTTAACAGAATAAGCCTGAAACTTTTGTTTTATTGGACTTAAGATAGTGACTAACCAGCATGCCAATTTATCGTACGGAGAATTTCTCATTGACAAGATAGGCCCAAGAGGCATTCAGATTTGTGTGTCTTAGGAAGGCCGTGCAGCTGAGCTATGGACGATCGACATGGTTTGTGGGATTATGTGCAATTGGAAGAGAAGTTGAGGATGTCGTTCTATACGATTTTCTACTTCAGTGATTTTGTCCACTATGTCAATTTGCTAAAACTTCGTTCGGTCCTCTAATATTGACAGCATCTTTCATACATACGCGTCCCTGTCTAAAATGACTGCACCGGAGCCCTTGTCTGGTTTAAGTATTACTACATTTTTTGATTTAAGTTCTCTTAATGATTGTAAGTTTTGCTATGTGACATTGCACCGGTCGTTGATCGGAGTCATGATAAACGCATTAACTCTATCAGTGAGTTTGGTTATGTGCCTGCCTAAGTTGTCCGCGGTAGTTGGCTGAAGATCAGATAATTGATCAATAAGGCTTTCAAACTTGGACTCAACATAAATACCATTAGGCCGATATGATGGTATTTCATAATCTAGACCCAAAGCTAAGGCTTCTAATTGCAAAGAATTCGAGTTTACTAAAGAACAGTTCAATACATACTTACTGGGATCCAATGGAATTAGTTCTTCGGCAGGTTTCTTACGTGATTTCTGCAAACGGTTGATGTAAGCCCTGTTCGTACGATCGACAGTCACCTTACAGGATTGTGTAAACACTATATGACCGCATGTTGACAAGTTTTCCACTCAATTTTTCTAAGCAAATTCACCAGTCGAATTCGTGCAGTTTCGATTTATGCAGTCGCAATACGTCTGAGGTTAGTGATCGTCACCTCCAACTTATTTTTTCTCAACAGCCGCAGGAACAGATAGGGAAATCTACCGTCACGTGTGCATACAGTGAGAAACCATATCTTGAAAGGTTCACGAGCTATCTTGCATCTTTGGATTTGTAACCGTCAAATCGTTTATCATGCAACCAATTGGATTTCATGAATGGAACTTATGCGCTTGCAATTGAAGACTTACGAATCAGTAGCGCAATATATCAAAACGATTGCTGCCTTGTTTGTAAGGAAGACGCCCTAAGTGGAATAAAGATGATACTCACTAACTTCATTCTAAGTGGCCGCCGTTTTCCATCAAACTATTTCAAGTTGAACATTACTCGCAGCTGTCGCATTCACATAGAATTTCCAGTCAGCCAACTTTCGAACGGCAGGAGCACTAGGCTCGAGTTTCGCTCTCATTAAATCTCGTCAGAAGTGCATATCCGTGCCACGGCCGGAACTAGAACTCCAGCCACGCTTTCGTGAGACAACCGTGTTGAAATTGAAAGTAACCCAATACCCTGTTCCTCATCAGTAATCTAAAATATCGTCTAGCATGCTTCATGCGATCGGAGATTTCGACCTGTCTAAAAAGTCCTAATCGCAAGGTTATCGATTGGAGTTGACAGGATAGTAACTGTCTCCTGTCGGGGCGATCGGGCAATCCGATCATTACTCACAAGCGAAAGTGGTTGAGGGTTCACATATGATAAGTCGTGGTGCAGTGGTCAGCACGGCTGTCTCATGAAAGTGTAGCCGGATTTCTAGTCCCGTTCATGGCAAGGATATGTACTACTGACGGACTCTAGTGAGAACGGCACCCAAATCTAATGCTTCTGCCGGTCGAAAATGATAGACTGGAATGTCTGTGGAAATGCGGAAGCTGCGATCAATTTTGGGTGATGTTCAACTTGAAACTAACCGAATTCCCGACTACTCATCAGTAACTAAATTATTCGCCCAACTTGCAACAGTCCAAATTCCTCCTCAGATTATGCCGAAAATAAACAATTTTTGCTTCCGCAAACTAGTGAAATACTGAAGTGGCTAACGTGTGAACAACAGCAGTCAATCGTAATTAAATAAGTAACAATCCATCCGGAATTCGATCCATTATTCGTAAACCATGTACTTAAATAATAAGGTCTGGCATAAATCGTTCCGTTCCGCAAATGTCCTGGGGTGAGTTATCTGCAAGTTCATGTAGTGAATTATTTCTTAATGTTAAGTCCAGTTCTGTGGAACCTGGTTCTGTCA
>LUCH01000201.1:204659-230507 GCA_013368495.1 Paragonimus heterotremus | reverse complement strand
CCACAAATCTGCATGAGATATCCTAGTCTTGCATCTTAAAATATGGCTTTGACCTTACTGTGCCATAAACCAATCCACAATGAGCTTATTCCTTCTAAACAGAACATTTACAGAAAAGACCCGTATTGTTCAAATTGTGTATTTTGATTGTTCATCGAAGCGTCTGACAAATTTTGTCTGATCGAGCCATAACAGTCTATTCTGTTAAGTGACTACTTCGGTAGGTGTTTCTACATTGTAACTAATAAATATTTCTCTGTGCCGCTGCTGTATGGATGTTTGCGTGAACATCGAAAACAAAATGTCTGTAGTGTTAATAAATGATAAGGCATATGCTCTGGAGTAGGAAGCGGTAGGTTCTTGCTTGTGTTGCAACGCGTAAGCCACCGTTTACCATAATGAAAATATCGTGTTTCTTCTGAACTAAGGAAAGTTAGATATTCATGTTTGCTTTCATAGCAATTGCTCTTCCGGTTGTTCTGTCTGCTCTAAAGCTGTATTATTCAGAGTACATGCTCTGAGTGGTTGAATATAGTGTACTCTTGGTCATGTGCAACTGTGCGAGAATTTGTAGATGTTGGTCAGTGTGGCGATCCGTTTCACATAACATCCTGAACTGTGCACCTGGTGAAATGTGGTGGTTTTAAGTGAGAGACTGATGAGTGTAAGCCAAGATGTGAATGTCTTGCGAAGTCCGTCTGTTTTGTCTAAATAATGGAAGGAACTCGGGGTTTCAATTTAGGTACTTCGTATAGTAGCTGAACCAGAACCACTCGTGCCCGTGTGGATGCTCAGTTTGGATGCTGATTTGAGCTTCCGCAAAATACTGTTGTCAATCTCAGATAGCCTAAAGATTAACTCAGTGTTGTAGTCTATGAGTCTATAGTGACTCCAATTGACGATGGGTTCCCTATTAAGAGAACACCACTTGTGATCTTTAAGGAGATATGGGTCGACAAGCTGATGCACAAATCACACAGAAACTCTGAGGCTGTGATTGTTGCGCGGAGATCAGCCTGCATAAAATACACTGTCAGCATTAAGTGACCAAACAGTGATTCAATATTAAACTGCGCGAGTTAGAGTTCTGGTCTTAACTGAAATGTATCGGCGCAATTCCTTTGTCTTGTTACATGGTTGACGCTGCACGTTCGTGGCTGAGGAGAGCGCAAACATGAAGTCATCAAAAGATGTTCGGTCTGTGTTTGTGTCAAGATGATTCAAGATGGACTGACTGTCCAAAGTTCAACAAGTGCACCAGGAGTGCTGGTGGTTTTAATGTGATAGAAAAGTGCATAAAACCAATGCCATTAATCAATAATCGAGGTAGCGTAGCTCAAAATGTGCATAGTCTATCAGTTTTGCCAGTGGACTAATGTTTATGTAAAGTATAATTGCCATTCAAATCCACTTGAACTTGACGTTGAATAACTCATCTTATTGTTGTCTGACGTGTTTTCAAATGACGATGTTCCTCTACAACATTTATTAGTTCTGCCTGTCGTCTGGTTATCAGTCATTCGATTGTAGTTTTTCGCAACCTCAGAAGGTGATCGATTACGCCCAAGTTACTCATTACTCGTAATCCATAGAAGGTGGTTTTCCTTTTTGAATCACTCGCCAGGCAAATCACAGTTGGAACGTGTTGCTTGCGTATGCATGAATCGACCAAACACAGATGCAAAGCTGCTCATTGTTGATCAACTTTATGCAAATTTTACTTCAATTGCTGCAAACTGAGCGCGTAGCGATAAACCAACGATCCTGGAAAATCAAAACAATATTGGATCACAGTGCCACTGTATTCAACAATTTCGATCGACGGGTCGTTTACGGGAAATGAATTACAACTTGGTACCAAACAGGCCAACAGAGTCCTTTCGAACGGTCACCAGGTTCAAAATCAATGGGGATGAGCCGAGCTCCAAGAACGTGATGAACGTACCACCTAAGAAAGTACAATAACCGGCAGCCGGCTGCTTCCACAACTATCAAACTGATGCGATAAAACTAGAACATATAAACCAAGGTCTAGTTAACACCCAGCAAGAGGAGAGATAAAATATACAGTGATGAATAGTTGGTAGGGAGAGAGAGTTGGGTCGGGTTTTCACACTACTGAACTTCGAAGACCGATAGACAAAAACTACAAGCTTCTCTCTGATCATTTTCTTTAAAAGCTAATTTGTACAAGGATGAATCATTCCACAACCACAATGTACGATATTGGGTCCATCATTTTTTAAGTCAGTGAGACATACCCCTGTTTGTCTGCACATCACCCCGTCAACTGAGACATTCAGATATCCCGAAAGGGCTGAATGAGTCTGAGGGTTCCAACTGCCATCTGCATGTGCTCATCACTTAAAGTGAAAACCAGAAGTGACAAAAGTTAGCGAGGATTTCAGAGACAAATCAAAATGTAGTTTCAGGAAAGCCTCGGACGTTTCACGATGCACGGCCTGGGCATAAATGTTAAAACACTGTGCGAGTTACAGTGTGAAACGGAAAATAGAAGTCTAATTCGATCAGAAATTATTACAAAGATTTTCACAGTGATTTTGTCATATTCACTCGTTTTTCAACAGAGAACAAATACCATGTCTACAACGTTTTATCTACCTTGATTTCGCGAGATTTTTACTTTCGGTGTGTTGGTACGGTAGTGTTCAGCCTTTTCTGACTATAGTATGGTGCAATATTTACGTCGTCCTGTAACCATTTTCATCTCTCATTCGGAATATGGTAAAACCCAAGAAAACTATGAAACAAGTTAATCGGTATATTTAAACCATTTGATTTATTTAATCGCGTCCTGAATAACAGTGTTTTACATTTTGACCGAGTTTATTCGGTGGTGGACGACTTGAAGAAAAGAAAGCTTCCCGGTTATCGGGAAGAAGATACTCAGAGATCTGTGGTATAGAATTCCCAGAGAATTCACAGAGTTTGATAACCTGATAATGTTTACATATGTTTTAATCTATGTTTAGAAAGAACAAACAGGTCGGAACCTTGTTCCAGATTCACAGTGTCATTAGCAGGAAGATTGCGAAGAGGAGATTCAGGGGATAACGGAGGAAAAGTAAACATAACCACTGGCTATCAAGTAAACAATAATGGCACTGCAACATACAGCATACTTCAGGCGGCTAACATCAACTGTGGAGGAGCGATTGTCTCTTTATTCCACTACAGTGATCCCGCTAATCTAGTTAACTGCATACTGAGTGTGGTGTTCCGGATGTGAGAATCTAATGTGAGTTACCCTTTAGCTGTCGAGTATGCAGTTACGACAGACTTCACTAGTTTGTTCCAGGTTGAGCTTACCTAGATGCCAGACAAGCTACGCCTGATTGCAGGCAGTGGTCATGGTATTTGGGGTTGATCGAGGACCAAGTGTAGTGAAATCACTTTTCTGGTAACAAGCATTGAGAACTGCCACGGTTTTCACAAAGTACCTGAATAGCCTGAAGGACCTAGTATCGTAATCATTTCCTTGGCTCTACGTTCTACTTTCTCAAGAGATAAGGATGCATTAGCCAATAAAGCGTCATGGTGAAACGGTCTGGAGGAAACTGTCCAAGTAACTTGTTAAATGATTCAAGTACCGAAGTGACCTTCTTTGTCAATGTGTGCTGACTCTGTTGATCATTGCAAAGAATTCAAACTGGAAAACCACAGTTGTATACTTCGTATCACGATGTGCGTATATGAGCATATGTAACAATTTCCTCATAAATTGATATCGAGTCATATATGCATAAATAACATACAATAAGAACTGATTCATGAGACGCAATAGGAATCCAGGTGAGTCGTAAACACTACAAATGTTATAACATTCACGGTGTACTCGGTGTGAGTGTTTAGAAATTAGCAGACATGCAGGGTAGGAGGTATGCAGATACTGAAGCATATTGAATGGACTACTCCGGTCTGGTGCGCGTCACTTAACTAAACTAATGTCCACAAATGAGAGCAGATAACAACAAAGATGATTGTGACTACTTGAACAAATGAAAACAAGTGATACTTCATCTCTCTTTACGATCTGTAAAGAAGGAATGATAAATTTATTGAACCACTATGAGTAGAATACCTGTTTCAACCATCGAGTAGTCTATTTAGCAGGCCTGCAGTTAATTTTCACAAATAAAAACTGGAACATACCAGTTGAAATCTGGCCAGAAATGCTATGTGTTCACAGTACGGATTACTTGGGATTATACTAGCGTGTAGATGAATGTCAGTGCTTAAGACATACAGGTAACAAGATCCATTCTGCTTTCACTTGAAGCTTCAGTCTGTTGAGGGAGTAGTTGAAACTGTATTCGTGTCTAATATGCTTTACTGTGCATACACAAAGTCAAACTCAGTCGACCAAACAAGTCATCAACGTCCGGCTCTAAGCAGACTTTCTTCTTAGCCGTTTCTTTCTACCAGTTTTTTGATACCACTTTCACACTTGTAATTTCATAACAGTTTGTCCATTCAAGATTAGACCTATCATTTTGTGGATTTCAAACAGGACTTCCGATCCGATTCAAGTTATGAGAGCTCAGGTGTGCATTCACTCAAACAGGACAGTAGATATCAGGCTGGTCGTTCGCGACTTACTCTCCTGTTATGATTGTGGAGATGGCTGTGAATGAGGCCCACAGGAGCTAGTCTTTTATTACTGGAAGTATATCGTTATTGTGACTGGTGGTACAATGAAACAGCAAACGAAACCGTTCTCATGGTGAACACTTTATGGCAGAGGCAAACGCCCGAAGTATCATCTAAAATTTACCCTACTTTAGCTCGCCTCACCAAATGTCAGGAAAAACGCCCAAAGAACTGCCATAAATTTAAAAGAGATCCATTTGCGAAAAATCTAGACTTTGGCTGGATTCGATCCTGTGAAAGAAACAACATTCCAAAAGGCGACAAATGTTCTACCAGCTGAGCTAGGAAGTCACGCCAGAAGCTCAGAAATGTCACATCTGGAACTAGTTACCCACCCAATCAATTGTGTCATATGGAATCCACTAAATGATCCAGCAGGATTTCTCAATCGGTTCACGCTGAAATCTGCTAAAGTACTTATCAGTAATTCAGTGTCAATGCTCGTCGGTGGCATTGGTGGATTCCAGCGTGAACTGATTGAGAAATCCTGCTTGGGCAGCCAATCGGCTAGATCATTTGGTGGAGTCCATATGACACAGTTGGTTGATTGGGTAACTAGATACATATGTAAAATTTCTGAGCTTCCGGCGTGGCTTCGTAGCTCAGCTGGTAGAGCGCTTGCCGCGTTTGGGCATGATGTTTCTGGCCCTTGTTCGAATCCAGCCGAAGTCTAGATTTTTCGTAAATGGATCTCTTCTAAATTATCAAATTTGCCAAAATACTTATCCGTAATTCAATGTCATAAAAGCGAATATTTTGGCTAGTCCTTGTTTTTGAAATAATCCCACAAATGACGTTACACTTTCTTTGCTTCATGTGGTGGATCCAATATATTGGAGAAGTGGCAAGCTTGAAGACAACCTTCAAGCTTTTTATTTTTGTATGCGCTCATTGTTTATCCCTAATTTGCTTCGAATAACAGACTCTGTTCTCAACTTTTTATAATCACCGAGTTGAAACTTTAGTGCAGTTCCTGTACAATTTACTAAGAAGACTTACCGTGTTAGTTTATAGCAGAACGCCTGTGGATAAATATACATTCTGTCAGTTGCAGGAATGTGATTTGAAAATTTCGTTGCTAGTATTGTTCTCTCGTTGATGTTGTTAATTATATCTGAAGTAAAATTCATAAACTCAAGCGGATAACAACACTGCGGTCGTTGAGATGACAACATTTTCAGAGCTGCGAGATATATTCACTATAATTGGAGTCGTAGTTTACTTTTCAGTGTTTTCTTAATACAGCGTAGCATAAGATTCTTTTCAGACAGTGTTCTGCACAATCTTCTGATATTTGTTTCAAAATTCGAATAGCCACTTTTCTAAGGCTCATTTGTTGTTAACGGAGCGATTAAAAAATCCCGTAAGGTTGATGCTCATTTGTGGAAATCCGTTTTATTTGCAAGAAAAATTTGTTTTGTTCTGTCGAAGACACCCGATGGTTTATGCATCATATTCCTTCATTGTTCGAGGAATTTGTCAAACGCTTGTTTAACACTCAAAATGAGCGATTCCCAATAATATTTGTGTCACACGTGAATTGATCCCTTCCTAGATCGTTTATTGTATCGGAGTTTGGGTAATTGATGAATCTCATAGACCTTCACCAAATATTAACCCAAGGCTTCCGATTTTTATCAATATGTACAATGCTTGAGACAAGACAGTTATTTCTGGTATGCCTATTTCTAGCCAGACGGTACATCAGGGTATTCAGTTAGAAAATAGTTCAAAATCTTGAATCACTTTTCTGACAAGGTCACATGTAGATTCATGTAGTAATCTGAGGTCAAATATTAGGTTCGTCACTGCTCTAGAAGATCATCAGACTTTCCACTTGTGCACAAAACAGTATGGGATATACAGGGTTTTGACAGTAACGTCCACATGATAGTCATCTTCTGGTTCAGAGCACTCAGCATGCACCGAAGTGAATTTGTCTTCGTTGCTCACCTTAAATGTATGAGAACGGCAGTGGATGAATGGGTTATTGGAAAGAGCTAAGAGACTGTCGATTAAATATAACAGCAATGCCAATTGTGACTTGCTATTTGTTTCATAGAGCACAAACACTGTGATATTGGATGCTTCAAACTAGATAATCAGAGTTACAAACTGAACATCTTCGCCTCTTTTCTTTTACAACTAAACGAAAAATCGTTTATAGATATATGATACTGAGGCGCCCGATTCTATCTCCTATGATTTGTTCTCACTGATCATCAGTGTGACGAGGAAGTTCATAACGAGCTTCCGATACGAAAATATGTAGGAATTTGTATGTTGTTTAGTCATTCTGGAATTGTGGCGGTTAATCTCACTATTGTTTTCGTAAACAATACTGTTTATGAACTTTGGTTCGAACTAATAACTGTACTGATATTTCATGACGAACTAGAATTTTTGTCTTCCGGATATGATTGAATCCATTGTTCAATATGAAATAATTTTTACAAGGGACAATGAACGCACGAGGTTATAAACTAACTAGTTTATGTGCAGTATACTGCAGCGTTCTTGCACATTGAACGTAATGAAACACCATCGTTTATTTCGCAGCTTGTCAGTCTGGCGACTGTGGATAGTCAGGCCAGTATCAAGGGAACTCCTGTTTACTCTGTACACACAGTTCGGATGGCCAAGTTATCCCATACCTAATTCGAGATCAGTAGTTCATTGATGGATACATTCGCCACAAAACCTCGAGAAACTCAGTTCTACTTTAGATCAGAACGCTGCATGCCCGGGTCGAAACACAGCTAAGGTAAATTGCCTTTTCTATAACAATGTGCCTGCAAACACTCAGGGCCCCGCAGTAATAAACCGAACGTGACCTCTCTAAACAATCTCCTATCTGTTCTATTTCTCCAAATGTGATGAAACATGACAGTCTACAGCCGCTTGCTTCCTCGTGCACACCCTGGTCATGCTCATTTAACGGATGCTGCTCAGTGCCCCACGGACAAAAGGAAATCTCATTCAAATGAATTCAATAACGTCGTGTGACAATTTCTTATTCCTAAACCTCGGAAGAATTCCCTACGGTGCAACAAGTATAAGTCTGCGAATAACTGTTAATTCCACGTCACAAAAGTAAAGATTATGCATAGGAGATACGGCCTGTGGACTCCTATTCAACGGTCCGAAGAAAGTTGACTTCGATGCTGGCGGAGAGTTAGGCGAACTGGATTTGCCATCACGTGACTGGTGAATTCGTCGGTCGTCATGCTATTCGTTTAGTGGGATAGGCTGTGCAAGACGGAACGTCTCATTGGCTGCTCGCGAAATAGGTGAGGGGAGATTGGAATGAGGAGGAAATTCTTCAAATTCTTTGGGGCAATAATGAATGTGATGTCACACGTAGATTAATAGCAAGACTGCCGCGGCAAACAGTTTGAAGAAGCAAATAATTCCGAGAACGGAGCCCAACAAATTGTCAAATTCCCAATCCACCCTCATGGTTTATCTAATCAGTGTGTGCTAAAAGCCGTTTGACTTATAAAACGAACCCCGACTGTTATTTTATCATTGTGAGTTGATTCGAATAATAATTTGCGTCCAAGTTGCCGCATCATCCGAAATACAGTCGATGGTGAGAAACATGGGATACACTCACTTTTTAAAATTTCCGTTCACCTTGTAGAATTCGAGGGTATACAGATGTGGCGAAATCTACTGAACTATGACACAGCTATCACCATCAAACGAGAACGCTAATTTAATTCGAGTGGCAATTGGACTGCCAATCCTTCATTGAGCAGCATTTCCAGGACAGCTGAAACCAACTTGCCACACGGACGATTGCTTGAACTATAGAAGCAATTAATAGGGCTTTTTACGCAGTTTAGCAGGTCAAAATACGTGTTGATAAAGGTATTTGTTGAGTCTTTGAAGGAGAATCTATCTCGAAAGTTTGTGAAGGCACATGTTACTAAATGAAAAGTGCATCAATATAAGTCTCTTGGAACAATCAGAGATATACATCCGTAGGCAAAATCCGACCAAACCAAAATGTTTTCGAGCAGTTTATTGTTGACCACTCTCATGGAACGACACTAACTGATTCTGTTACTTTCCAAAAACAATATATCGAACGTGAGTAGCAGCCTAGTCTTACGCACAGTCTTGGTGGAATATATATATATATATATATCTGTATGACAACGGATCCTAGTATGGATTTGAAACTTCACAATAAATACCCATCACTCGGTGTTCGCCGTTTGCGCCTAATGGTACATATACATACGTATGTCTTGAAACGGGTTGGGGGCAGAATATTATGCACACACACACATATGTATACTGTCAGCAAACCTGGTTCTGCAACTACAGTAATAAACAAGCTAGATAAACGGATAGACAGACCATGTATCCAAATTCAAGTAACAGGAAAATGCAAATTGACGAACAACGTTAACTTTTGAAATAAACGTTTGCTACTGCACAAATAGTTAGTAGAGTAAACGTAAATGTGAAATGAGACGTCAAGAAAACAATGATCTTAAGGTATACTATTTGATCTGACCATGTAGGTGGCTGGGTTACAACCGCAAACCTCTCGACAAAATTACCTCAATAAAAAATTAATACAAACCAAAAATGCCACATCAATCAGGAACATTGCGAGTAAATTTGTGACGTTGTGCAACACATTACATTGTCGTGCAGACTCACATAATCGAGATAGTGTGGACGTCTGTTTGTTAGCATTGACTACCGTATAGGATAAAACAATTGCGGGACGTTTATTCAATGGATAATTCACCTGCTTAACAGTTGCTCAATCTCCGTAATTAGAGACAAGCCAAAAGCCTAGGATGTTTCACTATCTCGTTGAGTATGTGGATAGGGTCTGAAAATGCTTTGGTCATCACTCGAAACTGGATTGCTTTACATTGAAGCGATACCCAGGAAACCGAATTTAAGCCAACCTAGGCGTATTTGTCAGGCAGACTGGTCGAATAACTTATTCACCGCAAACATCGGGCCTTAAGTCGTCGATAACTCCTGTGGAAGTACAAAGCAAGCCTGTTTTCAGTTTATTACAATACATTGTCCGTCAAGTGTAACTCTCCCTCTATTAGGACGAGGTCGTTTCATAAACATCATCACGTTCACAAGTGCACATGTCTCGGCAGTCGTAGCCAGCGTATGTTTAAACCATTCCTTTTTCACGTCATTAAGGTGATTTCTTGTAGATTTTCACAAAAGAACACAGCAGGTGAGATGCCCGATTTCTCGAAGTCATCACTCAGCTTACAGGACTTAAAAGATTAGACTCAGTTCACAATATCTACTGATTAGTCACGAAAGGCTATCCGTCCACGTCTAGGTATGAAGTGGTGAGTGTTAGTGTAATTTTCAGAGTGAGCTGTTGATTTGGCGAAATGTTTGGGCTTCCACTGTCCGCAACAAAGCCATTAACATCAACCCACCTTGATACCGGCCAAATGACCTGAAAGTTTTCAACCTGCTCAAACACCATACCTGACCGAGTTTTCAGACGGAACTGTTCAAAAAATATCATGCCACTGCAGAAAACACTGAATATAAGTCGCCGTTGATTGAAGAAGGCAATCAGAAGGTTTCGCGCTTTTCCTCTTCGTTGGAATGTAATTGTGGCAAGAAAAGAATTGAATCAATAATTTTGCAATATTATCTACACAGATTGATTGAGCCTGGCGAATCATAGCTGTTACCATTGTGAACAACGTAGATAAACCGCCTGCCGACTTACCACAAACCGCCATCTCAGACGTATATTTAATCCGGTTAGATGTTGTTCAACCAGGTAAGTTTTATCCTGTTTATTCACGGTTCTATCAAATTTGCTATCATCGGAAATGGTGGGACGTTTTTCAAAACGAAACTTTTATCAGCTCTTGAGCTTCGTGATATCCAACTGGGTCTCTTCATTATTGAAAGGAATCGGGGAAACAGCGGTCCATACGTTCTCAGGGTGTCTCAGGATTGTGTGTAAATTTTCAGCCCGCCTAAATTTTGCTTGCATTCGCCGTTTGGATATTTCGAACGTTTCGTTCCGGATGCCAAATTGCAATGTTCAACTTGCCTAAGTCATTGTACCAAGATGAGCGTCAAACACGTATATTGAATTGACCTCAAACATACAGACAGAATTGTAGTGTGAAAGATAGGGTTAGTTGAAAAATTAACAAATAATCAAAACCCTAGAATTGGCTAAGTTTGAATTATCGACAAGAACCGCATGCATTTATGAGAAATTTGGTCAACTCAGTGAATATGAAAACCACTCCTGAAGCCTACCAAATTCTTCATTGAACTCAATTACTTATCCATCCCTTTAAATTGTTGAACTCCACTGAGTGATCATGCCATGACTGGATTACTCAGGTAGTCATATCTAACAATGTCATTGCTGATTTCAACAGGACTCAACGGCCTCCAGCGGAAACAAGAGATCACCGCCACTCGATTTGTACGCAAGCAAACTGCGACTGATATTGGCCGTGTAAAACAAACCACAAGAAAATCTGGCCGAGTGAATGACGAGACGTTTCAAACCAGTACAAGGCCGTTTCACTGAATTTTGTGTGAAAAACAGTTGCGGTGCGGTGAAGGCTACATAGACAGGACAGACCGACGACTATCTCAACGAATGGCAGAACACGTCCTAAACTGGTTAAAACAACTCATGACACAACAATCAGAAACCGGTGAATCTGTTACTCGGAGCCCTGCACCATCGATTGCCATACACCTCACGATAACAGGTCGCGTGTTGACCCATTTTAATCATTCCAAATATTGTTACGTCATCAGAACCCGAAGCTACTGGTAATTAGCGAAGCCATGTTGATCAGAGCCCACCAGCCGGCGCTATGTGCACAAAAGTGATTGGAACAACCTATAGGGTTGCGGTGGTGGTGATGACATAATACGTGGTGTGACTGTATGCGTGTCCATACCCCGCCTATCTCTAATTATCTGTCATATATAACTTGCATGTTTTTCATTTGCGACTGATGAGAGTAAACGAAATGTTAACATATTGCAACATATTTCTTCTTTCTGCTCTGATGAAATTATTAAAGGGAACCCAGTATCTCAAATCCCATATCTGTTTCCTTTCAAGTGGAAATGGCTGTCGGGTGTGTGAAAATGTGAAAATTATACTCCGTCATGAGTTATGCTCAATTTATATCGACCAAGTCCAACGTTGCACATTAATTACGTTACTCCTTTCCCGTCTACAGAAATGGGACTAAAAAGAAACGTGTCCAACTGACTACTGAAAAGTAATTAGTAGCTAGGTGTCGTCGTCGACAAATTAGATCACGCATGCCCTTGTGTTTACATTTTCCAGTCGCCCGGTGGTGCCCACAATGGTAGGGAGTAGTGAATATTCTTTTCACACCATTGGCATGCAGTGTGTGTTCCACCCATTCATTAATCGCTACTGACTGAGCTATCCTGCATTCAGCGGAACTCTTGCCTTAGGATACAAATGTAACTTGGCTTCGGGTTGGGCATAGCCAACTGACGAAACGGGGAATGTAGGTCAGGATTGTAGTACTGAATCGTTGTCTTAATAATGCCTCATAAATTGAAAACTGAATATTTTAAAGTAACAGAATGTAACCATTTTGATCACCAAAGCGCAATCTGCAGTTAATCCGCCCAAATATTCTTCACCTACTTAAGCGGATTTTCAACGCGTCAAAACAAACATAAATGAAATATTTTGGAAACACACGTATCCATAATCCATATTCTCTAGACCGTATCGATGTACTGCACTCTGAATTTTGACATATCAAGGTTCTTACCCGGTATTTGTTTTCCTACCATACATTCCCACATTTAATCAGGCATTTGATTTACGATCGCATTCTTGCACACTGGTTGTAGTTCTCCTATTTTGATTAGCGTCTCTCTCGCCAAAGTAGATGCCTTTATATTCCGTTTTAACAAGTGTTTATTTAAAAATAGTGGTATGTTTTCATTTGAATTAGTGCAGTTCCCTTCCTCTAAATTATTTATCGCTTTTAACAAATTCCCTATAAAATACTTCCTGATTTCTGCACATCTGCATCGCGTACTATTTGAATATGCTTCTTTCCCAGATACCTGTCATACATTTGACATATTAGTTTCTCAAACACTTACACAGAGTATGTCAACTCTCCACTATCTGTTTCCTCTCGGTTGGACTGAACTTAGAGTTATATTTGAATTTGGAAATTACTCGCCTGTTTAACGTGGAACTTATCATTTTTTAATTAGTTCCGTTAATTATATTCATTTTCTTTTCTTTTTTGTCTGTGTAGTTTCAGCTCGATGGATGAGTATACCCGACTTGAAAATTTAGCATTAGTATACCTTGTTAAGAAGCCGCATTTTTTCAGTCCAAAATTGTTTCCCTGTTCGAGAAAACGGTTTCGTCCAATCACAGTGGACAGAAATTTCCAGAACAATCCCAAGATAACCATCTTAGTTTTACACGCATGATCTATATTCCGCTGTGATCATTTTGAACTGTTCTTCTGTCTTCTGATTCGAAAATGTTTGTAGGTCACTACGCATACTATACATACTCTGTATATTATCTCTGTTTCACATGTTTGCAAGCGGAACGATGTGGCTTTTCGCGCTGGTACTTTGATTTGACTTGGAAGCAAGTAGCCGGAACAGTCGCATTTGTCTTGAACTAAAGGTTTTCCGTATTCATATAGAATGAACATCATACACAACTGATCGCAGCTGTCGCATTCCTATAGACATTCCAATCGGCCGCTTTCGAAAAGAAGCACTAAACTTGAGTTTCGCTTTCGTTAGAGCTTGTCAGTAGTGCATATCCTCGCCACCGCCGGGACTAGAACTCCGGTAGTGGCAGGGTATTTGCGAGGATATGTACTACTGACAAGCTCTAGTGGGAACGAAACCCGAGCGATTGTTTTCGAAAGGGGCCGACTGGAAAGTTTATGGGAATGCGGCAGCTGCTATCAATTGTGGGGATGCCTCTTCTCTATGAAAACCAAAAACCCCTACTCATCAGAAACTCTGGATTCTATCAAGCACACACCTATTCTGTGGTCAATCTGGCGTTTCTTTTCGGGAGTTCACAACAATTTTGACCCCATTCGACCTAATCTAACAGGTCGATCTCAATGTACTTATAGGGATTGGGTAATTTTGTCTGTTCTTTTTGAAGAATTCAGAATTATTTGTTGTGTTTCTCTTTACTGCCACGTGACAATTTTCCGAATTTCAAAAACTTCACCCGAATATGCCAGGTAAAGTGGGGTTTTGATGGACATCCCCACAAACTCTTGGTAATATATATACAAATGGCTTAATCGTGACTGCCAATAAGTTTGTACCTCTTCCAATTATTTTAAATACATATGCATATATATTTACATCTAATTGTTAAGAATACCTGCAACCCGGGTAATGTCGTGATTAGGTGTAAAAGACGAACACAGTTGTCATACAAAATGACGATAGATCTTAGTGTGAATGTGAAATGCCACGATAAATACCTATCAACCAATGTTCACCTACTACACATAACCATGCATATTTATATCGTGACTAGCCACTATTTATCTCAAATATGGAAATGAGTGTTGGGGGACAATTCTTGTTGAAAGTGAACGGACAGTAGACCGAGTAAAATGTGATTAATCAAAATCACTAGTGGTAGTATGGGCGATGACACACCGTTGACTACAACGATGTGATATTGGATAACGTTTCTGACTGACTGACTGACTTGATCGCAAAGTTCCCAACTTGACGCGGAACTCCTATCCACTTTGCCCAACGCAACATACAAAGTTATCATTATTCATGGCCACATCGTTGCCAGTCCACCTTGCAGCTCTATCAGGCTACCGGTATTGTAACTGATAATGTCCGGTGCCGTAGCGCCAAGTGAACATACAGAGTACTTGGCACAATCAAACCAGGTTGTATACTTATATCGTCTCACTGTGTGCTCGCGTATCTGACGATTAGGCAAGTGCTTTTTAAGGAGGACCATATTCGTTTTAAAATGACTTCACTTGAAGTGGGTCAAATAGGAGAGACATACTTACTTATAGCGAAAATCAGCTATCTTTATGAAGTCACATGTGACAATAGTTATGAGGAAAAAGATGCTTTCGTCGTTCTCTCTAAATTCTTGTCAATGATTTGAAAGCCTACGAGATGACGTTGTTCAGGAAGGCAAAACCGATCATATTGCTTAATCCGCTGGATAGGTCACAGTTTCGAAGTAGCCTTTGAGCTTTGGACATGTGAAGCGCATTTCATGGATTTTAGACCAATTGTTCAGATTATTCTGCACAGTATGCTTACATTTGTCAGGGGAGTAAAATGTATCGATCTTATGTATATGAATCACGTTGATCAGTTTAGCGCATGTAAGCAGCGAAGACCGTTGAGTTCACTCTGAGTATCTCTTGATTTGTCGGCCATTACTCAGTTAACCTGTAAACAAATGGTCGGGCACCCCGTTCTTCCGGGTTGTGTGCACCCGTACACACATGTGACTATCGAGAGGACCTGCCTAAACTCCGTTTTACAGATTAGTTTAAAGAAATAACACGGGTTTATTTGAAATAAATGGAAGTTTATTGTCCCAAGGTCATTCAGCTGCGCATTGTGACATCGCTGAAGCTCGGGCCATCCCAATAGACCAAACCGGTAATGTGCGTTCACAAAGAGTTGTTCACAGGTTTGTCACTGTTAGTTGGGTCACAATGATCTCAAGTAATAACATTTAGTTTTCCCTTGCTACTCTGTTCAACCTGGGTCTTTTGGGATGAAAAAGATCGGTTCTAAGTCTACACGAGAATGCGGCGAAATTTGTCCAGATATGAGTCGTTTGGTATCAGCGTGATGTCTTTTTTATCTAAACGTGTGACAAGAAAAGATGACTCAAAACCTTCGAGCTGTTTCAGACACATTAATACTAGTTGTCTTAGACAACTTATGGACGCGTGCTTCAACTCTAAGTCGAAAGCCAATAATGTTTACGTCCTGTCTTACAAACTCGTTTTCTTCTCTTTGCCGATGAGAGATGAGTACACTAACGAACTTAATGACCGATACTTTACTGCACAACCGAACCAGACCTACAACACACCATTCTGCTATACACAAGGAAGAACCCATTTAGAAGGATCGATTTACTTCGCATTTCACAAGAAACATTATCTACAACAATCCGGTAGTTCACACACATTTAAACTGGTAAACGGAGTGAAATCCTGAACTTCACATCACCGAACCTTTACTGAAATGGTCTGTGATAAATGGATCGAGTATTCATAGTTCAGCTGCAGTGAAGGTTTTGCGGAAGGGCCAAAATATGATGGATGTCACTGATATTTTGAAGGTTTCTGGCAGTGATAACGTCACGTTGCTTCCTCAAGCAAATGGAACAATTCAAAGATACATTCATAGAAAAAAGACCTGGACGCGTCAATACATACATTTTCACAGTTTTATCTCTGTGAACTACAAAAAAATTTGGTGCAATGTCTGTTGAACATATCACCAAAGATTTGTACACCGGACACTCTTCAGGAGGAAGTTACGTACATTCGAAAAACCATCACTGGAAATGGATATCCGAAAAGATTCACAGATAAAAATTTGCATTCCGGTACGAAACTTGAGCTTATCCAGAAAGCGGAGAGAAGAGCCGATTTCCATCTGTCTGTCACATAAGAGTAGGGTTAACTACAAAAAAATTAGTCGTAGAATTCCAAAAGCTAGCGAGAGTGACTGCAATCCTGCAGCAAGACTTATCGTGTCGTTTGACACCTGCCCAGTACTGGTGTCACACCTTAAGGCTTGTATATGTTTTCTTTGTTCTTTGTTTTCATTCCCTCACCCATTGTTGTCAAGCCGGTTACGATGGGAGAACCACAAGGTGGTTATCGGAAAAGATTCGTGAACACCTATCGAGGTGGCTTCGCAACGGCCCAAGAAAGCTCATTTCTTTTGCGATCGGCTCCCTCTTAATTGATATTGACCATCGAAAAAATCCTGACGAGGCGTTCCGAGTCATGTGTAAGGTTCAGCAAGCCGGCTACAGGGCTGTCAGAATGCGAATGTCATCAACAGCCGAGGCTATTGCCAGCCTGTATGTCTAAAAGCAACTCGTACAAACCTTGCACCTCCGCTAGCCAAACATTTCACACCCACTTGAAACCCGAGCAAGCGTGAACCACTTGACAGTGATGCACGCATGTCTCATGACAGGTACGTGTAACACTCCAACACATTCAGCAATACTCTCACCTCCCCCAATAGACTATGATCTGTACCGCTTCTGTGATTTATAATGACCTATTTGTTCGGTTATAATTATTCTATATAACTTACGCTTGTTAGGGACTCCCTTTGTTTCCGCTCAAAACTACCTCGTTCCTAGAGAAAAACGATCTTATTCAATCAGAACGAGCGGAACTGTCCAGAATAATCCAAATGTAACCTTGGCTATTTTTTACCTGTCCGACCTTTATTTGGTTATGCTCATTGATGGACTGGTAACTTTAACTATTATTTCCGGTAACTGTCCTCCGATTTTACAATTCGAGGATGTCTGTAGACCGCTAGGCACCTTGTAATTTTTTCCTTGTCGCACATTTTTTGGAATGTGACAAAGCTGCTTTATGCTTTAGTCTTTTGGTTTGTCTTGGAAGCAATTAAGGGGACATTCGCGTTATTTTCGGGACCGAGATTTTCCGTATTAATTGTTACCAGGAGGAGAATCCGACTTTTGTCAAGTGTACTACTATATCGAGGACGAACCAGCGCATTCTTTCGAGGGTTTTCAACAACGCACACTCCTATTTAATTTTAAAAGCCTGGTGACAATTACAAAGTACAGCTGTTTGCATCGTTGACTTCTTATGAATTCTACGGGAATCTGAAAATCAATACTCTTAGTTCAACTTTAGTCAAGTTTTTGTAAAACGATCATAATATGATGGATGTCATTGACACATTAAAGTTTACTAGCAATGGGAAGTGATGGAAACGTCCCATTCTTTCGGGTTGACAACTGTAGTATATTTTCGACTTTTGAACTTGTGGTTTGTTCACAATCTGTTTGTACAGTCTTAGCTTTGACTAGCGTCTAGCAGTTTCTTCACACAGAAATGTGATGAACACATCCGTGTTCAAGTTCTTATCTTAAATATTCTATAGTGCACAAATTTGTAAACAAACTCAAGCAAGTAATAAGTCAAAGAAAATATTCGCCGTAAAAATTTGTTGCAAGGGTTCCGACGGAGGGAAAATCGTAGGTTTCTAGGATTCAACTCTGTTGTCTTGCAGGTGTTGCTATGCTGCTTGGTAAAGTAGACAGGGTTCGGACGTCATAAGAATGAGAAGACTGACAGCAGGATCAGAAGGGCCTGATGACGATGGATATGTTTCAATCTAACCGGACGATAAACTGAGTATACGTGTAATGAACAAAATAGATTTGAAAAGATTGCACAACATAAAACAAAACTAAATTTACAAACCTTGCAGTTTCCTTCAACTCAACTTTTCCATGAGTTTGATCACCTTTCTCATTATCGTGTCGTAGGATTGGACCGGACAGAAGAAAAACTTATACGTCTGCGGTTGTCATACAGATACCAGATATCCGGTTTAACAATACGGATGAATTTTCAAGGGTAATAGTCGGAAGATGTTATTTTAGGACGGCGTAAAATTTTAGGTCGCTGTACTCGCACCTAACTGTTTGGAAATGTTTCGTGAAACGTGAAATATGTCCTGCTTCTGATAAGTGCGTGGTGGTTAAACATTTTCAGCTGAAACAGAATCATGATTTGGTAGCGGGTGACTAATACAACTATCTGCAGAACGATGACTTTAGAGGCTTACCTACTGGTTTATCATGCAGTGGACACAAAACGATGGCCCGAAAGATGACAGAATGCAGGGATTTTGGAGGGAACTGTAAGAGAAACGAATGACCCAGAAGCACGATTCACTTGTCAGCAAAGGACTAGATTAATCTGTGAGCGCGATTAAAGTGACAAATGTTTGCCTTGCACCATTGTCATCACGTAATTATTTTTTCAGTTCAGATGATTGACCTGAATTATACGGAAAGCTGTTCTGTGGTCTTGAAGAATACGCCAGCAGTTGCCTTCAATCGTTGCCCGGAGGAAGTGGTTTTGTTTGACGGTATCATTTCTAATACTGTTCTTTCGTTTTATTTCACATTTAGGGGACGTTGTCTCTGTCTAGGCAGTTTTAGGCAGTCAGCAGTGTCACCTATATTCCTATTATTGTTACTGCTATACGTCGGAATGTTCTGCCGCGACCCATTTAACACAACTATATCTGGCTTATCTGAAACTTTGGTCAGTATGGGCTTCCGAATCAACTGACCAACTACATCTGTTCATCTTGTCAGTGGATTGCATCAAGTAAGGTAGTCAAGTTTAGCCATGCAACTGTCCCAGAGTGCATACCCGTTAACAAAACTATGAATATGGGCGACCACAAGGAATGGTAACAGATTAGGCGTTTAGCCGGAACATTTAGACGAACAGCTTTCCTGATTAATAGTTTGTGCTGGCTTAGTGCTATGTGTCTGTCATGTTTGCCTTGGTCTGTTTTCACTAAATGAAATCACTACCGGACACTAAACTCTGCTCTCGAACGTTATAATACTGAAGCACTAGATGATTTAGAAACGATATTTTCCAAAAGATATTAGTACAGGCATTTACTGATCAAACTTATTTAATCATTGCGGACCATTGTTATGAAGTTCTGTGACCTGAAGTCAATCGATTGGAGTAGGTTCTTTCAGTTACGATTATTTCGAGATTCGACACAAATCAAAAAATAACATACTGTAAAACTTAATGGGTGCACTGAATAGGGCAGGCCAAACTGGAAATTAGGACTTTACATAAGAGGTCAAATTTATCTAATCAGTAAATACGCTAGCAAATATAAGTCTAGTATGGAATCTTACATTTGCCGACGGGTGATTGCAAGTTTTAGCACTTTGTTACCTTAAATTACCGAAGCTGCTTTGGGACGTGTCCTGTAGTTGATGTGGCGATCGTTCTGTAATTCCACACGATGGTCACATCCTTAACTGAAGCCTAAAATGTATGTGTGTACCGCGTGCATTAAACAACCATAATCTGCGGTATCATTTCGCGTTCACCGAAGGTCGAGGTTCACAAGTTCCAACAACTAGGTCTAAAAAGAAGGTGGATGAGAAGGACATTATTCCACAACGATTGTGGGTCACTGCTACATGCAAACACCACGAGGCATTCACGGATAGGGTGATATGGGTATGCCGGAGCGCAGAGTGAAAAAATACCCAGTGGCCATAAGTCAACTTAGCGCACCTGTGTCACCAAACGATGCGTATGTGGAATTTCGTCTGGTGGCTGAATGCAGGTAACTGAATGAATCATCTGTGACTCACATGCGACAGGACTAAACAAGCTGTCAAAAGTCATTTGGATGTTCAACCGCACCAACCATTCATATTTGTTCCCGAAAACGCATGCAAATAGCATGTTGATGTCTTCAGTTCCTGGTGTTCACATAAGCAGGCTGTCATGTTATTGAGTTAATGTCGTCGATGCGCCGACGGACCAAGCAGCCCTAACGAGGATTTCATCTCAGGTCCAACCCGTAGACGTTTTTTTGCATAAAATCCATAACGATAACTAAACAATTTGTTTGTGACTAAGCCAGACTGAACTTAACTACTAGACTCCACGATTGAGAGGCCTCGTAAAACAGCCACGTTCATAGTTCAGCTGCAAGAACATTTACCGCTTTTGGTCATGTTGTTTCTGTCGCTGGTTCGAATCCAGCCGAAGTCCGGATTTTTCGCAAATGGGTCTTTTCTAAACAGTCACATTCGTCCAGTCAACAGCAGACTTCGGTAAACGTAGTTATGTCCAGAGTAACGGTAAACGATTACACTTCATACGTCGAATAGTAATAATGTGACCCAAAGAACACTTGGTTAGAAAATGTTTTCCTAACAAATACACGTAAGAAATGTAGATAGGTTTTAATACTACAGCAAGGGTTAGGTTGTAAGTTACACAGGATCACACGGTTACATTTAAGCAGCAGATTCGTTATATCGCATTAAGAATATACTGCTTGCTTACATGTTTAAGTAGTGTAATGTCCGAGTAAGTTATGGGGTGATGAAAACTGACTGAGAACGTACAAACAATCGGGAAGTCACGCCCATTGGCAGATTGTTGTGAATGCCGATTACATCATCTCCAGTATGGCTAACTCTCCGTCTCCAGGACAAATGTGTTGTTTCCGAGGAAATTAAACAAGCCACTTACCTACTAGTTTGATTTAGTTTTCCTGTTTCCACCCAGCTCGGTCAGATATTAAGATAGGTGTGTTTGGAAACCGTTTATCCATTTCGTCCGCTTAGTCCAATGTCACAGCGTCCAGTTCTAAATAGTTCTACGAACCTTAGCCTATGAAAATACGACAAAGGGCAGCTGTAACCAAAGATTTTTACTAAAAGGACCGTCAAAACAAGGAAAATCACTTGTTCTGGAATGTCTGCTTAGTCCATAGTGAGCTTGTGTGTACGTACTAACGGAGGTCACACCACAGCAAACAGATTTTCGACTTCCACAAGTGGTTACGTTCATCATTAAGAAATGCTTGTGATTAAACGATCAGTCTTAGACTGCCAAACTATGTGATACAAGATACAGGCGCTTGATTTATCGTCACAGCTATGAACACTGTCATTTACACCGAGTTGAGTTGACTGTGTGCACCACTCGAGATGAAATGCGTTATCCAAACGAAAATGGGAAGAGGGCGGAAAGGAATACGCCATCTACTCATTTTTTTCTGTTTGGTGTGATTGAACGAAGGTGAACGATCTTCTCGACGGACCTCCGAAAACTGATCGTAGTCAAATAGGCTGGTGACGATCGAAACCATTGTTCACGCCAATCATCGTATGAACACTGTTCAGATACACTCGGTTAAATGAACAGTGGTGTGGTGGCAGTATGTCTTAATCAGTAATCGTCCCGACGAGAAGTACAAAGTGCCGTTGGAGACGTTCTCTATTGTGACTCAAGAACAAATAAAGGCCAGTGGTTCACATAACCCCCTCCTGGAGTGGCTGGTAGCATAATGCGCGTGGATGTATACATGAGCAGACATAGTAAGTGAAGGGTTCAGCGTATCAGTTACAGTGATCCATCGGTTAATAGTGAAACGACGGTTTCTCTTCACTTCATTCAGAATTTTGGCTCATCTAAATGAACAAGCAACAACAGCATGGGATGGTGGATTTTATGACCGTTATGCATTGCTTTCGTTTAAAACCTGCCACCGACCCCATTTAACTATTTGGGTTAGACCAAATGTGTTAGGATATGTAATTAATGTTAACTGTTCGTTTCGTTTATCTAACTGTGTGTAATAGAGGTGAGTTTGTCCCAAAATTACGTTTAACAGGCCTTCCCCGGTGAACCCATGAAAAATGGTAATAACAACATTATAACAATAATTCAGATATACTCTACCGTTTTGTTTGTCGTTCAACCTAATGGAATAACAGTACTAATGAATCCTTTTGTTCCTCAGCTTTTGTTGTAACACTCAGATTCACAGTCGTGAAAGCGGATCTTGATGATTGTGAACAGTATAACGGAAAGTGATGTTATTTTTATGTCTATAAATATCATATGTCTAGTGGGTTACTTATTTGCAATGTTGTGAAAATCGAAGTAGTTGAACTGTCCCTCAGTCATGCAGTGATCTGTGACAGATGTGAACGACTAAACAGGATGTGTATGAGATCTCCGGTGATTTCAGTGAAGTTCAACCGATGTAGTGCGTTTGACTGTGCTCTTCAATTATTGCAGCAAGTACACCGTCAACAGAAAAACACATTGTTTGCGCATGCATCAAACTGTAATACTTACATAGGTAGAATTAAATGCATGACCGTAATGCGAAGGGACAGAAATGGTGTGTCAGTTCGGGAATCCGCTGATTCGAGTTCGATAGACAGTCTTTGGACGTCATGGTGGAAATGACATTGTAGAAACGGAATTGTTTCACATAACAGCGAGTTTTCTGGTGTATATGGTCCGCTGAGAAAATTGTCTCAAATAGATGGAATCAGCCTATCAAACCAACTGATGACAACTGGAAATCAGGAGAAAAGTATTATTACAGAGGTTTCTACTTACGCTGCTCATGTAGTTATCTAGCACCGAACAACAAATAAATCAGTAAAAGTCTGTGACCCATACAGTTCAGTTCCTAAAGGCCATAAGTGGGTACTCTAACGGAAGCGAGAGAGAGCACTTTCAAATCAATTTCTTTTAAAAAGATTCGTAAATTTTTTGAGGTCGCCGTTTTCTGCTTCTGATTGACCGCAAACCGTTGCTAACAGTTTCAGGGTCTGAAAAGAAAATTTGACCTGCTTTTCTGACAACCCACAAAGCGTGATAATCTATTCCTTAGTGATGATTTCTATCTGTATTGCCGGATTACGGGAACCCTTTGACAGTCAGACTTTCCTCAATCATAAGAACCTGTGATTGGTGCCGTCTCAGTCCATACGAATGATCATCACTCTTTGAGCATTGTGATGGTCACGTGGCCAGTGACTGCGACAGTAATCTCTCATCCGATGTGCAAGGACGCCCTTCTTGGAAAAATTGACTTTCACCACAACATCCGTTAGCCATCTAGACTATCCGTTGTTCAATTACAGCAACTGTTGTGACGACATGACTTCTTGTCCGAAAGTAAGACCGCAGGTCACGTGACGCTTCAACATGTACTTCGGAAACATGCCCATTACCAAATTCACAAACTCCACCGGTTGGACTCTGAGGTACATCTACTTACACCACCACAACCTAAGCAAATGAAAAACCTGACTAACTCATGCTCAGCTTGTGCATAGATATGGGGTACAGCGATCGTCACGTGTGCGTAGTGATTTTGCTGGACGGCTAAACCCAGGATTTTACCACTATGGTGAATGCACTCGACAGCTAGCTAGACATTCTATCATGCTCTTTATAACTTCAGTTGATACTGTTTAGTGTCATATCTTCAGTCAAAATCGTGTTTCCATGACCTAGTGACTCTGAGAAGAGAATTTTATCATAGTCATCTTAGTTTACTGAACTTTGCAGCGCTATCAAATTCGGCATGACTGAACAGTGGGAACCGCTCTGCTTCAAATGGTCATACAGGAAATCATTTGAATATTTCCACATAGGTGCCAAAGGTAGTCAGTGGAAAAGGATCGACAAATAAAGTCCTCATCACATAGGTTTCTGAAAGTGTTATAGAAACACTGCTTTACGTGACGAATTTCGCTGCTACTTTTTTAGAATAGAAAGAAAGCCAACCACCGAAAACAACAGCTTTATTATACAGCCTTATTTGTTCGAGAACGTTTTGTACATGGCGACCTACTATTTGCCACATTGTGCTCTGTGGCAGTTTGGTGGCTAGTGTTTGGCAAGGAATCAAGTGTGCAAGCTTTGACGTCAACACATGTTTTGTTAGACCATTCTCGATGGCAATTCCCAGGAGCTTGGATCACCACACTTCCACAGTCTGATGTTATACCCACGACTGCATGTCGCACGTTTCGTTTTTGAAATCCATGTACGTTTTAGAGGGTTGGTTTTATGTGTGTACGCATCATACTTAGCGACAGTGAACGTTAACCGACGAGCTTTCAGAAATAACTCGAGGATACACACAAGCCTCGAGGTGAACCTGAAAATAGACCATCATCCCCGACACAACTGTAAACAAAACTGTTGATCTCCGAAAGTACTGGCTTTAGAAGGAAATTTAGATCATGTCCAGAAAACTTATCACATACCTATAGAGTGTGGCCACCGCCTCTTACATGTTGATACAGTGAAGTTTCGTTGCCAACTTCAACCAGCTATGTACACTTGGGTTTGTTTGTGAAAAATTCTGTTGTAAATACTATTCAAAACGAACGTAACAACCATATAAACGGGCACATCAAAGAGGTTTTGTGATTTATCATAATGTCATGATAACACAGAAAATGGCGTCTTCGGTGAGATCTAAAATTAAGTCCCGGAAGTATCGATGGGCAGTATGTAATGAACTGGATCATCACTAGGAACCACCCCGAGTTCTTAAACGAAGGAAGTGACACATTTACTGAATCCACATTCAAACAGGCTGTAACAAAATTAAGGTTGTTATACTCGATTTTGTCCACAATTGATGCCTGAGTCGACCGTTCCATCCTTCTTGGAAAATCCGCGGTTAGGGCGCCGATAAGCTTGATTTAAATGGTTAGAAAGTTGTGAAATCGAGTGTACAATCGATGTTGGCCTGAAAGGCAATTATCGTATTGGTTTCTAGCCAACGAGGACCTCACTGAAAAGTGCACATTAGACCCTGTGTAGTGTTGTTCCTTCCTAAAATATTGAGAGACCATGTCACTAGTTTCGCTGTAAAGCGACAGTGAAATCTGGAGAAACTTAGAGGACTTAGAACGATATAGAAACAACCAGACAAACTGGCCGTAGCTAGTCAACTGCTTATTAATAACAGACTGATACTTAACGTAATTAAATGTAAATGTCTGCATGTAAGCCTTCAGACATATGTTCATTACAGCCTTGACCATGTCAGACTAATTGTCATCATACACTGAAACCTAAAAACTCCAATGATAAACAGCTCAAATTCGCTTAAAAACCTGCGTCCTTCGATGAACAGTTGCTAAGACTATTGCGTTTTCTGGGACGAATAAGTAAGAAATTCGGTCCTGAAGTCTAATCCAGTATTGACCGAAATTTGAACTCATAGGACAAGCTGAACACTGTTCATATAACGCTGTGGTTGGGCAGATGAACAATATTACTGGGTCATACATGGTGTGAGGCTATTGATGTTGTGGTTAACACATTATGCTCACAAACACGAGTGTCGGAATAAAATTTCCCGACCGGACGAGGACTTGTAATACTGATCAGCTCTAATTGGAGCAAAACTCAAGTCTATTGCCTCCTTTCGAAATGAGACAGCCACAAGTCCGATCTAAGCGCGAAGACGAAGGTCAGATGTTAGTTGTGTCCAATTTGAAACCTCTCA
>LUCH01000201.1:188435-199382 GCA_013368495.1 Paragonimus heterotremus | reverse complement strand
AGCTGCCCAAATGAGCATCCTACTAAGCACTAGAGGTTTGGTTCTTCATAAAGTTGATACACACTCAACTGATCAATCTGTCTCCCGCGTAATATAGCGGTTCAATTACAGTTGTAATGACGTCTACATAGGCAGGACAGATCGGCGTTTGCATCAGCGTATAACAAAGCACATTCCTAAGTGGTTATCAACAGCAATCTCAAAAACGACCTACTGACTGTAACAAGCTCGAAAACCCCGGCTTCATCGATCGCTAAACACATCTTAGCAACCGGTCACCTAGTTGACCCTGTTACATAATCGCAGCCCGAAACTGTTAACAATTAGGAAGGCAATGCTAATCAGATATCAGCCAGTTTTGTGTCCACAGAAGGCGCTGACGTAATCAATCTCCTTGCCGTGGAATTGATTGAACTATTAGCGAGTGAAAGATCAGAATTTTATGGTTGGCTTGTTGAGTTGTTGTTGCTATACGCAGTTTGTATAAAATTTTCCGGTTTTACTTTGGTGATTGATGAGAGTAAAACGAAATGTTAACATTCCGCAATATATGTTTTCTCTCTGTTTTGACTAAATGGATTAAGGGAACTCAATGTTTTAAACTGTTCAACTGTCGGGACCGTCTTCTAACGTCAACAAATTACTGCCGCATTTCACATGAGAAAGCATGAAGTGATAGCTAGAAGTTTTATCGGCGTGTGTACCTTAACGATGAATGATGTTCTAATTTCTCGCGTCAGCATGGCGTGTGAATATAATTTTGTCACGGACTTCCTCATTACTGCTATCAACGAGTTCAAGATGAGTTGATATCCGGGAACCTACTACTATCCCTGATAAAGGCTGACGATACTTCTAGCGCGAGCTCTTATTAGATGTAGATGGATAGCCTTTTCATTTTTACTGAAAACATCCTTCTTCATACACTGTGACTGATCAGCCAAATCTTAATGTTTCTCAGAAAGGAGAAGTGGAACGATTGTTCGCCGTTGGTGGATATATGACACATCAGATGATGCGATGAGTCAACACAACGATCAGTGCACTGCAAGGCCACTTGACGTTGTCGGTACTTGCAATTTGCTTGGTTTGTGCTGGATGCATACAGGCGAAGCCTCATGCGAACATTGTTTCACAGAACCCGAAGGATTTGCGCTGATGACTACTTGCACCAGAAGGATTCGGTATTATGGAAGACCTCAAACAGAAACGCATAACCCAGGAGGTATTTCCATATTCATTACGAGCGGAAGCCAACCAAAATGATGTCTGCAGTTGCAAAAGAGCAGTTGTTTCCGCCTCTGTATTTCAAAAGTGATCATATCATAACAAGTGTAAATCGTAAACTCCAGTTAAGTTGCATCCGCTAACTTCAACCCGGAGTGTTGATTGAATTGTTCACGTTCGCATCTTACCGAAATGCTCTGTCTGTTCTATAATCTACCAGCTCAACTGCAGTTGCAGTGGCGTCCACATCGACACAGCAGATCGGTGCTTATAACAAGGGATGGCTGAACATATGCCAAAGTGGTTAATGAGCGTGGTGACGCGGCAGACAGCGACAACAAGGCCGGAGATCAGAAACCAGACCCCTTTCATTTCAAGGCATATCGTGGAAACAGATCACGTCGTTGACCCGGTTCATTCGTTCGACGTGTTATTGCCTAATCGAAGCTCACGACTGCTAAAGTTTTCCGGGGGGATACTTATCAGTACTCGCCGTCCGGCCGCAATTATGTATGAATTGTGAACAAAAGCAGTTTGTCTGCCTTAGAACGGATGAAAATAGATCCTCTTGTGTACATCCTGAAGGTTGACCTTTTGCGTTTTTCCCACACGTATATTGTATAGAATCTAATATTTTGCATTCACGACTAATAAAACTAAACGAACGATTGACACTTCGTGACATGTTTATTCTTTGTTTCTCAAAGCTTACTATCAGGATGACAATCCGGCCGTTAAAGCTGATCACTGAATGTTGCCTCGCTGTTGAAGACAAGTGTTTTAGGTGCCTTTGGGTTAAAAGATTCGCTGTGGACTCGCCTCCTCTGTGACCGCCCGTCAAATCGGACTGCACCAGTAAACTGTCATCTACAGACGCTTAAATACTGTGCATCGCGATCTTTCGAACTATACCATTTTGATCGCAACTCATCTGTTCTACTGGGAATTTCCTGAATAAAAATTATCTCATCAATTGAAGAGGCAAATCGCCTGCTACTCCAGCATTGGAAATGACACAAAAACGCTCACTGTGTTTGTTCGGTTAGCTCGAAAAATGCGCACGGCAGAAATAGTCTATTTTATTGTATTACATTAGGAGTCTTTGTTTTTATGTGAATTCACCTAATGTAACCGGAGACTGTAAATCATTCACGATGTTCATCAACAAAATCAAAACATATGAGACAAAGGCCAGCCATATTTTCTGTCGCAGGTCACTCCACGTTTCCACCGACTGCCTACCCTCCCATACCAGACAGGCGTTAAGGTCACCGCCAATTGGGTTCCCTGACACGCAGTCAGACGGAATAATCCCAAACCCTATCTAAGCAAGAAGAGGAACAAGCTCTGAGTCATCATCGTATCACCTCAGGCTTCCGAATATCATGTTTGACCTATTCTCTCCATTCTGTCCCTACTAAGCAACATTTGCGATTTCGCCGATAGATAAATCTGTAGTGAGTAGGATCATGGGAAAGTGCGTTTGGGGAAACAGGTTTGACAGCCCGAAACCAAATGTACATACAAACTCAAAAACGAAACTGTATGGATATCCCACTTCAGCAGAATGAAAAATTACTTCTCTCCAAAGTCAACTGAATGATTTTTAAAATAAATCCACTAACTGATGAGTTGAGATGCTAAGTAATTTACTTAACGGAACCTGTTTATCCCTAAAATAACCATGTTCTGTTTCTTCCAATTCATCAATGACACATGATTCGGCCACAATGAACTTGTAAACTACGATTATCCTACCTTGTCTTCCCCGTATCTGGAGATTTAAGGTTACATACTCTACCGCGTGCAGAAAGTGGTACATACGTGATAGATTAATCTTATGTAACATATCTATATCGACTATACTGTAATTACCCAAGGGAATATTATTGAACCGACCATTGAATACTGCACAGTATCAATCACTTTTGCCATTCTGTCTCCCCAAGCTCCATAACCTTACAGGAGAGAGACATTAGTATATGCAAATTTGGCGTAAATAAAATCTTGATCAACACAATAACTGTGTACACATTCGCCTTCAATTTTCACCTCTCACTCAACTGGAGGTTTGTGAAGCCAGTTCAACTATAACAAGACGCCGGTTCAAATAAAACGTGTTTAGTCGGAAAGGTAGGATCTCTAAAACGCGTAAATACGCTTTTCACTCTGACATGGTTGTGAAACAAACCTCTGTTGTGGTGGGGCAGATTATGAATATCAGGGATCATAGGTAGGATTTTTGAATATGTGACATTTATTACCAAACTGTCCGTGAAGTCGCAATGCAGCGCACATTTTAACACCCACGGTTTTTTCACGTTACAGAATATCATCTAAGAGGAATAACTACCTTTTCTGCGTTAACACTTCACGTAATTTGTTTGTTTGCTAAATTGTGAAGTCCTTCCTGTTCACTTCTGATGTCCTTACTTCATCGTAACAGATTCAGGAATTACACGATAATTGACGAAAAATTATTCTCTGGTTTTAAACAAAATCTTATACGGTTAGGGAAATATCCGTTTAACTTTGTCTGCAGCTCTGCAACGTTCCCGGCGCACAGTGACCACGTTGTGTCAGGAAAGGTTACAGCAACGGTGAAATGGTTTATAGTGGCGTGGTTTTAGTCTAGAAGTGGAGAAAGTCATAACCCTAAAATGAACGTCCTGTTGCCGGTCTCCGTTTTGCCGGCCCAATATAAAACAGCAAATCGTGTACGCATTATGACTTCTTGTCAAGGTGGGAGAAGAGGATAATCCAATAATCACTGGGTTTTTTGGACAAGTATGTACACAGACTGTCGTTTCTTAGTGACGTCATGTGTTCACTCGTAACAAGCAATGGAGACGTTTAACCAATCCTGCAGGTAAATACACACTTATCGTCTTGCCTATAATGGTTACTGTCGATGCGAAGAAAATATGATCCACTGAGGACCAATAAGCATCCGTCAAGCACACTGTGGCTGAAAACTGGTTATCCCTGTACAAGTGACCAGTGTAACTGACGCAGTTGTAAATTGTTGGTCCCAAAGTTTTCAGAGCAGATATCTCAGAGTAACCGGTGGAACGGGTAGTAGATTGTTGAGTTGAAGAAACCAGGGGTTAAATTAGTTGGAAAATCAATGGGATGAGACCAATGCACTGAGTTCTTCTAAGTGGGGAATACTTCTTGCGAAACTTGGATTAAATTTTAAACGTTGGGGACAACCGTAGAAGGTTTATCAGTTTTTAACGTGAAAAACATTGCTCGGTTGTTTTTATTTGTGTACACCGTTAGTCAAAACTTTGCTGAAAACTATGCTTGAACATTGCGATGCGTTCAGCAAGGTAAGACATTCGGTCAAACCTAACGACACCATTCTGAGCTACCGCATAAATACTCCATATAGGCCAGTCTATCCCAAATGAATTCGCTCGGTAGATTACACGGCTTGCATGGTAACAACACTCAACTTTGTGTGCACAACACGTTGATCTTCAGGTGGATGGCATCATCTGTACATAAACTGGACCACTTTGCGTTGATCTGTGGTGGTTAGCCTTAGACTGACTACTTCATTCAGAGCCACTTGTGTTGAATTCTTCAATAAAAAACAGCAGCTGCGTTTAGTAAGGCACAAATTGCATTTCGTACCGATATCCCGGTCTTCCATATGCTTTGCTTAAAACTTGACCTCTTTATAAACTAGTAGCGGAAGCCTGTAAGCGACCGCGAAGAGAGGTCAACTCACATTCTACGTTTAGTCCTTAGGAATTTCATTTCCCTAGTTAAATCAAAAGTCAATTGAGTGCTTTAGAACTTGAACAAGTGTATGATTAAATCAAACTTTTCGATGATTATAGAAATGTGTGACCACCGAGAACAGAACAGCTTGAATTTGTACATAAATCGAAGACTAATACACGCTAGTGTGTTAGTATACCGCATACGTGGGGCGATACAAGTCACGTCATGTTAGCAAATTGAGACATACTTTACCAACTGACTGGATTATCCTTAACATCATCCCCACTGATTTATAGTTTTCAACGTGTATTGTACTTGATTGTGAAATATATTGCAGCTCGTTAATAATGTTTGATTTCTAATAGATCGCCATGTCTAGATAAAAAAATTTCCGAAGGAGTCGAAAAACAAGCAGGAAAAACATTGATCGTATCATGTGTGTGCGGCTGAATTCTATCTAGACACGTCATCCGTGATAGCACGGTCTCCGTACTAGCGCGTTCGCTGGAGACGTTCGTTAAGACACTCATAAACTCCCATCGCTACATCACCTGATGACAAAATAGTATAGCTCAGTTGGCAATTCAGTAGCATACATAGTGCGCAACCTAACGACTACAGACCGGAAAGTTCGTTATTCAGGCCATACATCACAAAATCGCAGCCTTTTCGTCTAAAGCAGGTAATCCTTCGGCTTTTTACGTGACCATCTTGCTTGATACGTCTAGCAGACAAAAAAGCAGTCGAATACCGGAAATCTCTACCTCTCTACCGACACGATAATAGGATTTTCGCTATTATAGCGACAAGTCTTACACGCGGACGGTCAAGGCATTACCTCCATCTAACACCCGGAAATTTGGCAAGCGTCACGAATAAAGAACGGTTTACTTGGCCTCATTATCATGATAATCATCGTGCCAACAATTTCAATCCGCTCTTTTGCAAATTTAGTGGGGTTAGAACAAAATTTACCCTCTAACTAGAAGTCGTATTCTGGTGTACAGCTTTTCCTACTACCAAAATGATTCAGCATGTTTACAAAACTATGTAAACGGACCATTCAAATACTTACTATAAGGCAACATACCTCTTGACCTATATTTCGTTCTCAGATGTACAAAAATCTGAATGCCCTTTCTGGAATCTTGGTAACCACATCATTGAAAAAGAAGACCGAGGGAGTGTACTTCTAGTGCATAAACCATTTCTAGTCCTATCTGAAGTACTGTATCTTTGCTGTATGCACCGTTATCTGCAAAGATGCAACGAAAATCTTTCACTCTATGAACGCACTTCCAACCCAGCATTAAGGAGATGTGTGCAAACGAGACCAGGGTTTGTTAAAGGTTAGGTTACGATTTCACCTAATAAATTCAGTGTATGAAAGTGGACTATCACAAAAATTTGATATCGCGTTAAACTCGATCCTTCTATCATTTATCGTGATCAGAAGCAAAAGTCGCTTTAGGGTATGACTTTAATTCTACGGACACCGCGCCTCAGTCTAGGTGTTTTGTTCCCACCCCCCTTTGAAAAAATTCAGTAAGACGTTATGAAGCGGCTAAGCACAAAAAGTTAAGAAGACTCGCTTACCACGGTCTTCGTTTCGAAATTGTATCAGGCATGTCAGTGACTTTCGTAAGGAAGTTGGTTCATTCCAAAAATATGCCAGAAATCTCTTCTTATTTATTACAACTGCATTAGTGTAGCATCTGAGTACCCACCCGATTACTGATACGATAAGTAATTTGTCCAGATTGTGTAGAGAACTACGGGAAATCGAACACTTGTTAGGCTTGATAAATAAGGACTGGATAATTATGGAACAAAAAGGCGTTGTTGTTACACCATCGCCTAACTGAACTTTTTAACCATACGCTTTCTGTTTGGAAGCAGTAGGCAAAACAAAAGATGCACATTAGGAAACAACCGGCTGGCGCAATTAGTGGTTTATGTACAACTTGGAAAGCACGTAAACGATTTCAAGGCTCAAGAACGCCCGAATGTCATAAGTCCACAGGGTGTTGGGGATTTGGGACCGGTTAAACTTGACGGAGGCAACTGAAGTTGAGAAAACGTCTGGATCATATCAAGTTTGGCCATGGTAGGTACAGTAGCTGAACGAGTTACTGAAGTCAAATTCGTTATCGTATCGGGTAGAGCGGAGACACAGTGGCCAGATGGATCAACTGTATTGCTTGGAGTGGAAGACATAGATGAAAGAGATCCGGCTGCCTGCGGTAAGGAAGTAATCGATACGTCGTATTCTGCTTCGGAAGACTCGCTGGATTCTTCACTCTCGCTTGGCACCTCCAATCCGGTTACCAGGCGAACGGAAGTATGGTAGTTTAGACTAACCGCTGGGTAGAACAGTGTAGGACGTGTAGGTGTCGGCTGCGCTAGCTCACTGACACCGTCATCACCAGCTGTCACTCCAACCGTTTCAAAGGGCGATCGAACCGTCTGTTTTTGTTTTGTGCTTCCGAGTAAATTTGTAAACGCCATTGGACCATGTGGCTCTCCATTCAAATAAAATCCCAGATGGCCCTGATCACAATCTAAGCGCACCCCAATCACCGCTGGCTTTGAAATACGACGCGAAACTCCCGTATTCAGCCTGATTTTCTCATTATCCGTGGTGCTCACAACTATTCCAATACCGCCGTCGGTGCGATCCCGATGATGTGCAGCATGAAGGAACCAAGAACGATCGGCGTTTAGGTACATTGCCCAACCTGCGTCGTCGAGACCTGTAGGAGAATTCGACAAGCATGCAGCGGTATTTTTGCAGATTTCAAGTATGATAAACAATCGCCTCATACAATAAATAAACTACTTTGTAGAGTAAAATTTGGCCAACCACCAAGTACACAGGAAAAAAGGTTTCTTCCAAGTTACTAATATAAAGTCTTATATCGCAATCAATAATCATGTGAAACGTTGGAGTGCTTTCGCTTTCACCATCCGCATGCTGCCGTTCGCAGATGATAAGTTGTGGCGATCGTAGCACGAAGGATAAGAGAATTTTATCTGCTTGGTATTCTTATACTGAGGGTGATGTGATCCTGCTGAAGACTCTCATCCGGTGTTGTTTCAACCATCAGTAGGCTTATTTTGAACAGTTGCGCAACAAACGTTGTACGGATAAGTCGCAGTGTTGTGCGATCATGTCTAACGTTTTGTTTGTGGGTAATGAAAGGCACATCAGAAAAAATCCCAAGTAATAGATGGTTCTAGAACTGCTAGTATGCATATTAGTGACGCTTTCGAACAGAACGAGCAATGGGTTTAGTAGCCCCTAAAAAGCGCAGCTCATCCTAGAGATTCACTAGTCGTCCACGATATACATCAATGTATACAAGACCATAGTGAAAGTGGACTTACTCCACTGGCAAAGATATAAGTTCAAAGATTGTGGGATGTGTTCCAAAACGACTGCTGCAAGTAAAACCAAAGGCAAGTAAGAGCAGCATGGATCGTCAGTAACCGTTTTTCCGACAAAATAGTCACGTATTTTTCTGGCTTATCAATTTTAACTTCAGTCTGTTTGTGACGAAGGGACGGGTGTGGTGGTTCGAAGTACGTAAATTAATAACGTGCCCATACTTAGCCGGTTGAATAGGGATATCAACTGCTTTCAACACGCATGCTCTCTTGTTTTCTGATTCTGCTATCCTCACCTCAGAATTCTTGCTTGTTTAATCTACATTCAACCATTTCTTTGCCTCCCCGTTGACGGTAACTGTTTCTGTTTATGTGGATTTCTCTCGTAACTGCACTTTCACGTATGTCGTAGTGTTTATCTGATGAACACATGTTTACTACTGATGAGTAGCACGGAATCTTGATTTTCATATAGATTGAACATCACTCACAATTGATCGCAGCTGTCACCATCCCATAGACTTTCCAATCGGCCCCTTTCAAGAAGAAGCCCTAAACTCGAGTTTCGCTCTCATTAAAGCTCGTCAGTAGTGAATATCCTTGCCACTGCCACATCCATTGGAGTTAACATACAGTAACTGTGTCTCCTCTCGAGGCGATCGGACATGATCATTACTCACAGGCGAAAGTGGTTGAGCGTTCACATATGATAATTCGGTTGTGCTGAATATGAGGTGAGTGGCGCAGTGGTCAACACGGTTACCTCATGAAAAGCGTGGCTGGAGTTCTAATCCCAGCAGTAGCGTGGAAATGCACTAATGACGAGCCCTAATGAGAGCGAAACTCGAGTCTAGTGCTGCTTTTCGAAAGTGGCCGACTGGAAAGTCTATGGGAATGCGAAAGCCGAGATCAATTGTGGGTGATGTTCAATTTACATGTTTATTACTCAGTACTCTCTTTGGCGTTTATTTTCCCGCGGTAGCCTACAGGTATACACAGAGAAACCCCTCTCTTTTATATCTAACAGGTAAATTGCTTTTATTACAGTGTTTTAACTCAACGGCTGCCATAACTAAGCCACCATTTACGCGGTCACTTGCAGCATAACTTCTACATAATAATGTGCATGAGGATAGGACCTTGTGCGGTACACCGCAGTCATCCTGTCAGCATGTATTCAACTACTGTACCATGTTACAGGTAAACGACTGGTGTCAACTTTGTATTGCTTTGTTTGTGTAATTCACTCGGTCAACAGACAACATCGCATGAAGAGCAATAGAAACCTACCAAGCATACGTTCCCTGTCCACGGAACTCAGAGCGACCCCAAATGATGGCTGGCCACGTCCATCAAACGCCTCAATTTGCCATTCCCAATAGTGCACTCCTTGAGAGAAACCTACGTTGGCTAACAGGACGCGATCCTCCACGTCGCCCGTGGCGGTCACTCTCATTCCGTCGGAGTCCACGTGCAACCCACTGCAGATACCATTAGGCCTGTTTGAAGGGACCATCCGGAATTTGGCCACTATAAGACGAAGAACAACATACCTCCGTTAGGTTTTGCAAATACGTAAACTAGCTCCAGAGGTGTGAATAAAAACAACATTACTTCTGGTTTGGGACGACTTTGACCACGAATCTAAAGAGCTCTGTTTTGAAAATTCCAACCACATTGTTGCTATCACGGTGCAAGAAGGTACAGAGTTTCCTAATCAACCAGTTACATCCCCTACCTACACATCACGATAGTTAGTTCTTTCAAAACTCAACAAGATTGCCCAATTGCACTCGCCGATAAGAGACTTGTAATCTTCCTTTTCTCGACTGGGTGCTCAAAATTCTTAAACAAAGATTCAGAAACAACAAGGTATCGAAATCTAGTGATAACTGGTTAGTAAGTGCCATTTAGCAACTAGATGTGGCTTACATTGTGTATACTTGACAGTGCACCTGATTTCCTAATGTTACCCCTGGTTAGGTCATAAAAACGATATTGACTTGATTACTGGTTGTAGCAACATCGCTTGTATATAGGTGATGTAAAACATAACAAACGTGTATTACTACTGATTAGGTCCAGTGTAGTTGTAGCATTAAATTTCAGTAAAGAACCACATGAAACGTAACGTAAAACCAGTCAAACAAATAGGTCAGTTCAAGTCTCAATAATACAAACTTCAAACAAAGGAAACAGCAGCATAACCTGCATTTGTAAACGAACCAATGTGTTTAAATGAAGATAGGTAAATGCAATAAAGTAAAATGCTATGATCGAATACATTTTTTCTACTACATAAACATTACAAGGGTGCCTGTTTGACTTGAGGTAATCACCCACCCATGAGGCTGCAATCCGTCGATCTCTCAATTAGTCTGTCGGCTAGTTCGTTTGTAGTTTGAATGTCAGGTGTACTGACGTAACAACTGACTAACTGACTGAGAAATTGACGGATGATGGATGATTGACTGACGAACTATGTAAGAAGCGGGTAATGAATGATGTCGTGCAATGACCCGTTTTTTTATTTATTTATCTATTTAGTCGGCTGTCTAATTAACCATCTACTAATTTGGTTGGTTAGTTTGTTGGTTGGTT
>LUCH01000201.1:154599-187590 GCA_013368495.1 Paragonimus heterotremus | reverse complement strand
CAATGCCTAATGGAATTCAGTCTTCCACATTATAAACAATTGTCTCTATGCCACTGAACCCTCCATTCAAATCCAGTAGATATCAAACTAATGGTTACGTATCAAACAATTTACTAACCCAGTTGAATAGCTTTTTCATGAAACATTCAACAGTTTTAGAATAGGTTATCCCAATTACAGACCCGGTGGAAAGATTGGGCTCTGATCTGGGGTACCAATACTTCAATGGGTAATATATGTCTTAATAGTAGGGGATTACGATTTTCATATAGATTGAACATCATCCACAAGTGATCGCAGCTGTTGCATTCCCATAGAATTTGCAGTCGACCGTATTCGAAAAGAAGCACTAGACTCGAGTTTCACTCTTGTTAGAGCTCGTCAGTATTGAAGAGTATTCAGAATTTAACTCAATCCAAAACATACAAAGAAACGTAAACTTCACGTAAGATTAACAGCCACGGAATACTCGCGTAAAATTTTATGCAAAATAATTCAATATATCAAGGTGAACCATGCGAAATTATTGGTTAACTTTCCAAAATAGGGGTACACAGTATTTTTCAGACGGACATCGTGAACAGACCAAATAACACTGCTTTTACAGAAGTAGTTCCATACTTGGACTGCGGTAAGAGGAAGCGAAAAAGTCAATTGCTGGAACGAGAGAACCGTTCGGTAGATATTTTAATCTCGTCATGCGAAAATCAAACGAGGTAATTACCGCTTTCTACCTTAACTTACATAAATAAAGCGCGCTAAACAAAATTCTGGTGGATAAATTTGATATACAAAGAGCAGAATGTAAATTCTAGTGGCAAAAATTATTCCAAAGAATTTTGCTTGTAAATTGGCCAAAAGCATTAGGACACTACACTTTAACCAACCGATGCACTGTTCGTCAAGAAAAGTGTGATCGAAACCGCACGTTGACTTAAATTGTCGGAATTTTTTTATTTCACCCGCTACTTGTGTTTACCGGGGTGAGACTAAGCTTTACGTAAATATTCTGTAAAACGAAATAGTTAGTAACACAAGTTGTCATTTCAAATCAAGGGGTGAATGACTTGGATAGTGTGGATAACTTCTGATTACGAATTGATCTGTTTAGCACGAGGTCTACAAAGTCTTGGTGAACACGGTCACCTCAAGTACACATAGGGAACGGAAGCATGCTGTCAGTTTATATGTCAACTGCCGAGTATCCTGCTTCAGGTGCAGCCAAATAACACAGCCTAAGGGCGGAAGGCTCAGTCCAATACGAACGATGATCGACACGTACTCGTGAAATTTCCGTAGGTGATGGTAGGCTTATACTGGTTTTGTTGGGGAGAGCAAAGAACGTTCTACCAAGGTATTAATCAGTTTGCGTTCGATCCGTATCAAGCTTAAAACGGCCTGAATGCACCCATGAATAGTTGTCTTATCGTGCGCATTCCTACTCTGTGATGAAACTCATAAAAACACGCAGTTTGGCCATGACATTTGTATGACGTTTTCCAGAAGACCATCGTTCTCATCACAATACGTTATTGTTTGGGACCATTCACACGGTTCTAAAACATCCAGGTCGAATTTAGGTCAGACTATTTACGTAAATTCTTTGATAAGATGTCTTAAATTCACATTATGCAATTTTTATTAGGTGCCCTTGCACAAAAAGCCATCATTATTGTGAATTAAGTTGTCTTTTAATAAAACATGAGCAAGTTTATTTACGAACATTCAAAAGCTCACACAGTTTGAGTGTTCTTTTGATCTCCGAGTCTGGTTCTTCAGATGTAAACACTTTGTCACCAAACGGGGTGACATAATCAGTGTGCGGGAAATAAAACGTATAGATTTCAGCGTTGTTGTTAATCCAATCACAATCTAAATTCAAAGCTCGTAGAACAAAAAATACCCAGACTGCAAACCCCAGCGACCATAGCTATCACTAATTCCAACAATCGCGTAATGAAAGTTTTTGTTACGTTTATGACACCTCCATAAAACCTTAAGAGCTTTAATTACACAAATAACCTACACAAATTTCACAGTGTCTGCTCTGGATATTTTGAATTGGCTTGTCATTAAATGTGCATAGGTCGTTTTGTCAGCTAGTGTTCGGACACAAAATTGTCAGAAAAATTACTGGACTATCGTGTTTAAATTGTTTGGTCTGGACTTTAAAAAATCTCATTCTTGGTCTTGATCTATTTTCTTACCTTTCTAATAGTGGCTTTGAACCCAAATATCTAAAGTTATAAGGAACTACTGAAGCAAATTCTCCATTATTCAAGAATAAACCTCATTTGAATTTCAGATAAACACCGTTTGACCCCAATGTGTTACCAAATTAATTAGGCTTTCTCATCCACGTTTAAACAGCACGACGCAAAATATTCTGAGATGAATGAACGATATTAGTTGCTAAAATTTTGATTCCATTTGTAGAGTTCTAGTTGTAAATTTACCGTGAGGCATGTGTATCCTCAGATTGTTCGTTCTAAAAGCTTCTAAAAACCTTGATTTATTTTACGTTTCAGTGTGAATTACAAATGTTACAATATTCAGTAGGTAACTATACGATACATTTTTTTCAAGAGTTTCTTGATTAAATATCGTTCCGATTTTTTTAAACCTGAATTTGTTGTGCATCATGTTCATCGTCAACCATTTGAGTATGGAAATAAATAAGGTTGATTAAAATTACTTCAAGGTCATTTAACATTTAAAAAACGTTAAATAATAATGACCTAAATGCCAGTTGAAATTCCCAATTAATGAGGCTAAAGCATTTTCCTATTGAACAAACGAATAAAAAAACGACCTCGGTGGGCCAGTCAGCTTCATGGGAATAGATCAACATGAACAGAAAAAAGTGTAGTGATACTACTGAACTCGTTTGTCAACACTAAAATACTTCAGGGACTCCACTATTGCTAAGGACCTACGGAAAATGTCAACCCACTTTTACGATTAATCACGCAATCTTAAGTGAAACAGTCTGCTTTTATGTTGTCACTTCACAATGCAAGATTTACTGAACGCTGTTCATTAGTAACCAGCCGAATCTTGTTGAATTACACTATTTAGTGACTTGCTACAAAATATCCTCCCTAAAGTGAGGATAAGCAAAGTGTAAAATTCTGCATGGGTTGCCGCATAGATTGTATGAGCAGCCAGATTGCTGATGAAATTTGCTAATTCAGTTACTCCGTCAAACATGCGTGCCTGAGAAATGGGGAGAAAATGTACAAGCGGATGTACCCTCATTGAACTCATCAACTAACCGACTTTTAATTAACTTGACTGACATTCCGCTTGACTATCTAATTCCGTCGATATTGTTTTACTATACTAATCCTCAACTAGTTATTCAGCAAGTAAGTAGCGTGATGACACCACAATTAACACAATTAGCAAATGTTTCTTAGCTTTCTCCAACAGTCTGGGCTACCTGATTTTTCGCCCTTTTCAAACAACACAAAAGTGCGAACCCTAGTTCACAAGAAGGAAATACCGATCACGTAAAACTGACAAGCTATTTAGAGCGCGCCACTAACCAGTGACTGCCGCAAAAATGGTCTTATAATCCCAGCTTTGCTGAATATATGTTTCCGTCAAACAAAAGGTGTCTGAACAATACCAAGTTGAAAACAATTTTAAGGGCGGTGTTTAGCCAACTACGCAATAAAATTAGACCCGAAATGCATATCAGCGGTGCTGTGGTTTCAAGGTCCAACTGAATATTGACTGGTACAGGCATATTCGAAATAAACGTACCGCTACAACCTAAACTCACAGCCCTGGCAACAGTTTTGGTAGGATACGTTTACAGAAAATTTCCGGTTGTTATGCAAGTGTAGCTTTTCCATAAAAATGTAACAACAATTGGTGTTGCCGTAAGGCTGTTACAAAAGCCTATTCGCTAATTGTTTCACGGAACAAAATAGTGTGAGACACTGAACATGAGGGACAACAAGGTTACACTGAGACAAGGTGAATTTTTTCGATCCTCGTTACCCACGCTCAAATTTTGGCACGAAACGCTTTACCGCCTGAGTGTGGACGGTTTTGTCAGCTAGAGTACTTCAAAAATCTCACCTACTTACGAGCAATAATAAGTAGTTTCGTAACTAATCATCTGTAAGTTACCCGCACCAAATTTAATACGGATGAAATCAAACAATTTGACCGTCGTGTATAACGTGTTATAGGTAAATGAACTGAGAATAACACAATGTTATGATCAAGTTGTAACACTTTGCGTTTCAGCCATCTTGGGTGGCCTTCCTCTGGAGTTCTGTGAATGGTTGGATTGCTGCTCAAACTTAACTAAATCTAGAGACCCGAACTGGTGTAACAATGAGGGTGTTTGCAAAATGGTTAATAAAAAGTCGCAATTATCACGACAAAGAAGACTACCGACCGCTTCAGTCAACGGGATCTAGTCTACGCTACACCCGAAAAAAACAGCCAAGATCGATTTCATCCGAATGATACATAGACTAAAAACTTACTTGAGTGGAATCCAGTGATTCCTACAGTGTACCGTCCGGGAATCATCAACCGCGTTTAACAACAAAACATCCGTTTTATGCATTTTATGTGCTAATTTTAATCGATATGAGAACCGGGGAGCAAGAATTGAAAACCAAAAAATCACACAAGACAGATCTCAACTAATTGTGTAGACAAACATCGACAAATCTGACATTAAGTCACGTACATCTGGAGGTGCGCAACGTGACAACCTCACTGTAAGCACTGTGGCCAACCTTGTTCGCTGCACGGACGCGCAGTCGATATAGCGTGTTGAACTGTAGACCCTCCAAGCGACATGCCAGTTCTGTGCCGGTATAAGCGACCTGTAAATGTAACAATATAGAACACTGCATTAGAGCGAACACATTCTAGAAGATTCGATAACTGATATCTATAGATGACGCATTAACTCAACAGCTGTTGTCATCGAGTACACTTGTATCCATTTGCCCCACAGAAAATAATTGCCACTGTCCAAGAAATTCTGTGTACCTAAAACCTGACTCATGATATACATTCGATATTGGTTTGTAAAGATGATACTAAAACCAAATATACAAGCCACATCCTACAATGATGAGTTGTATCACAGACTATTATCCTATACACATTGATTAATCTGGAACAGGTTCTGGTGTCGAGACACTGGACAACTTCAAAACCGCTGATTGACTCTTGAAAACGAAAGCTCCCGTCTTCCAGTTCACTGGAGTATCTGTTAAACCCCGTTACCGCCTATACACTAAAATGAATGCAAATGACCATTCTCAACAACTCCTTTGACGTCAAAATGGAAACACCAGCAAAGATAGTAGATAGCTCTGAACATGCTCTCTAGAAAACGGTGAATTACGTTCACCCCAAACAACCTTCTGACGCTTAGAACATGCATGCGGTATGATGAGTCACAACGACAAAACAGTGTACCACGTACATAGAAGTAGCCAGTTACGATAAACTACACCATTGGCTTATATGAAAACAGGGTTGTGTCAGCCATCGTCAGGTATTTTCTTCTAAGGGTTTAAACATTTGACCATGTGATACAGGAACATACTGGAGGTTTAGGAGCCCCTGGCGTGTTAATTCAGAGTGAGATTTCTGCATGGATCGTTCCGACTTCAGCGACAACAACCAAATCCGTCGGGAATCGTCGGAAAACACTGTACCGGTTAACAACCGTATGAGTTGTGTACACTGGAACGGACCTACAGCATCAGACCAATGTTGTTAGTGGTCAGCTCAGACCCATCATGTATTTGAATAGTGCTCAGCATTTATCACTGCTTTCATATTCAGCTGGTCCCTCTGTGAAGGAAACGCCACGGTATTTTATACGCGGTCTATTGCGCACTAGTCCACCTGATCCTATTATAGGCAGCTTGCCGGAGTTCACTGAATCGTTTTGAAAGCTACAAATGAGAAAATTTATATAAAAGGGAAAATCGACAATTTTCCCAATGAAAACACGGATTTGATTCTACCCCTTTTTTAAATCAAACATCTCGCTTACCTACCATAAATTGCGGTCACGGTGGCAGTTTGGCTACGATTCCGGTTATAGCAAAACGGAAAGGGATCAGGATTGGAAAGCATATACAGAAATGGCTGTTTTGGAGTGACGCACTCAGACATCACAAACAGCTCCGTAACGTTAGTGAGACACTGGTGATAGTCCGATTATTGTAACTGCGTTTACTTTCCTCGTGACTGGGCATAGTTTATAAAGCTTGAGACACTATGATGCATTATTCATCACCCCTCAACAATTGGCGTTAAATACTTGAGGACAACTGGTCTAGATGGTTCGTTGGCCGTTGAACTGAATGTCGGTAACACTCAGGCTCCTGATCGCCACACTGCTGTTGATGCCGGATAGGTCACACGTTTACGACTAAAGATAGTGATTTTATGTAACAGTGTTGTATCCTGTGATAATCAAAAGCAAATGATCCAAGTGGGCTGCAAGCATCAAGAACTCAAACATATTCAGAGAACAGAATGAACTACTTTGTTGTTAACACACAAGTTAAACTCTTCTCGATGTACATCAGAAGATCTGGATATCCTCGTACTGATAAGTGGCGGAATGCAAATCGTAGAGCATGTTGTAAGTACGTGTCGACTGGTCTCTACTGATCACATATTACATAGGATGTGATGATCATCTACATAAGTTCAGCTAAGAAAACATTTTCAGTAAAGTCGACAAATGTTTCAGTACTACGAGGTGTATTGCCATAACTCTATAGATCAGGGATAGACGACCTACGACCCACAGTCCAAACATGAAATCGTAACAATGTTCGCAGTAACCAGAGAAGCAGATGCGGACAACTTTTCCCACAAACTAGGTTAAAGAACCAGATTGTTGATACTCCATCAGAAGATATTCCACACCTATCAGGTTTCTATGTAATAATGAGGAACTTTCGACTGATAAACAGCATCAGTAATTACGACAATCTGCCTCCCACTTGACCAAAATAGATAAGTTATTATGGTTGAATGTTACTAGCTTCATTTAATAGCTACAGATGAATGTGACACGCCTTCGCTTCACGGCAGGGCATCCGGAAAAGGAAGAATGCTGACCCCATCGTGGACTATTACGAACTCCCGTTGTGGAAAAATAATTGTGATGGTGACGGACTTATTCGAACCGATCCCACGCCTCAGCGACTGGAGTTTATCGGTCTATTTAACTCATTAAACGGACGACTTACTACCGATTCGTATGTTATTGAAGTACGTGGATCACATTAATCCTTATGACCACAAATGGTTTGAGCGCACCTTGTGATTGCCATAATCATGGGTTGCACACACACACAAACATTTATAGAAGTGGGTAGCCCCTCAAATCAATAAGATCGATAATGGCTATTCTATTATCAAAAAAACATTTACCAATATGGATGCTTAGACGAAAAATGTATATATGAGCTCGTATGGGGTTACCCAAAAGTGTTCTACTGAACGCATTTGCGTGTGTGTGTACTAAAATCCCTGGCTGTCCTGCATATGTAAAATTTCTATGACATTCATCCTCTTCAAATTTGTTAACCAAGATAATCGGGGATAGAAATTGCCACTGAAGTTCACCATACACACCCCAGTCGGTTGTAAAAATGTGATCGGTCCCAAAACAACATCAGTTCTTAAGTCAGAATCCTGCGGATCGGCCGGGAATTTGACCGCTTTCCATAGGCGGTCCGATCTCCTTGACTAACACTCAGTGCCTACTGCCGAGGTCTGACCAGTAGTGCTTTATAGTAGGTCAAAATGTGAAATCATGAACATTCATTAGAACCGTAAACTCTGTTTCAGTCATAAGGTTCTCACTTTTGTCCTACTAATGACATGATTAGTTCATGAAGACTGTGTACGCGTGTGTGTGTGTGTGTGTGTTACTGCGAAACTGGGTCATTTTATCATGTTCTCCTCAGAGGAGTTCTACGGCAATCCTATAGTTTTACAGGCACTAAAGTTTTATCTGTTGCACCCAAACTGTTATCACGAACCGAATGGCTACAAGAAGGTGAAGAAGTCCGGTGGGCTGTTTCAACCTATTGATTTTTGAGTGCGCAACTAGTTTCTTAGTATCTTTTGAACATTCGTTTTACATTTTGAACAATTTCATCCAGCCGTTTTCAAATTACCTATAGTTATCAAGTCCCAAAGTTATTTCCGAACTAGTGCACTTGTACTGTTTTCATGTGAATATTTCTAACAATGTTTGCACAAAGCAGTTCCTGTAACACTACTCGTAAGCCGTGTATTTTTTCGGACCTATTCTTGAGGTCACATAAAACAATGCACACGCCAGTGTTCCATCTTTACAGCTAAAGTACAGGTGAGAAAGTCTGTGCACAGTCCCATTGTGCAATGCACTGCACAGTAAGTGTCCGGGTAGCAGAACCAGCGGCATACCGTTTATGTATCTTCGGATCATCTAAGTTAGAGATAACGGTTAGTACCTTTCTAAACACAAACCCATTAACCAGTACAGTAAGGCGTAGGCTACTCAGTTCGTCGATAATTATATCAGATATTACTAACATAAGGAGTAGTTACCTACAGTCACTGTTAAACTTATTTGTACTGTCTGATTCGGCGGAACCCTGCGATTATTTTCAGTGCCAGTAAACTCTATAACATAAAGAAGAGTCATGTGAATGAACACTTTCAGCCGCTTTTTGGAATGAACCCATGTGACAAACTGGCACATTGAAAAACGAAAAGATTGTTTAATTTGGACCAGTAAATCATGGCAGAGTAGCCTGATAGATACATTTCAGCACTTACTTTATAGGGTCCGTTTCGACCGTTGTCAACCTCTAGGAAGTAAAGTACCCTGTTCAGATCATGGGCCGGGTATTGTGAATGTTCGTTATCGTTCCCTGCTTGTTGATGTAGCGTGCTCAGTGAATGTGAACTGGTCCTGTCGGAGAAGTCCATGTCACTAACGGTGATTGAAGTCGTTAGTTTCTTCGATGATCCACCGAAGTGTGTGCCGTTAAGAAATGGTTCGGGAGTGGCACGTTCTGATGGGATGTTATAGGCAGACAAAGATGCAGGAAATTGACCGACTGTACCTCCAGAAATATGAGGGCCTGTTCCAAAAGGATACTGCTTGTTGATTTGTATGGCTGCTGTGGAACAGTACCGGCTCGGAACTGTGACTGGAGTTGGATGAAGCAGTGCGCTGATCAAATTATCAGCCCTTCGACATGGAGAATGTACCATGTCCGGCTGGTACGGTAAATAAGAGGATTGGCTGGCGGCATGACTGCGGAATATGTCGTTGGATGAACCATTGCTAGCAGAGGACCACACAATATGCAAAGCATTTCCGTCGACTACACATTGTGATGAGCAGATGAAGGGAACTGGTGGGGCTAAAGATCACAAGTGCTTAGCGTTAGTAATATTTCACTTGTACGCTGAAATGTATATGCCTACTCATTGTTTAAATTCCCGACTGTTATGTGGTTACTGATAAGTAGTTTACCAGATGTGATAATTTAAAAGACACCCAATTGTTGAAGGTTCGGACTTCGGTTGGATTCGAACCGGCAAAAGAAACAGCATGCTCAGACTTAGTAAACGTTCTACTAACTGAGCTGGGAAGCCATAATGGGAGATCAGAAATTTCACTTTTTTGATTCACACACCCACCCAACTCACTGCGCTATACAGGATCCGTCAAACCACCCCGGAGATTAACAGACAGCATGCGATCGGATTATGGAACCATCATGTTTAAAGAACCACAGTAAGAACTATATAATTAGCTGTAAAAATATTGTCGGATCGGTAATGATCACCATCAAAAGTAGCAGATGAATGGCTTATTTTGTTGTTGTGCTGCTGCTTGACTGTCATGCGACCATGAGGAAGGCCTTAGCGTATAAATAAAATGAGGGGGACGAAAGGGATTTTATGTTTAAATCCCTATATCCAAACCGACCGACCGACCGATGTTTACAAGGTCATCACCATTGTGTCTCCTTTCTACACAGACAACTCAGAAAACAAAGGTGTTATTCATAGACTGAAGCTGCTTAGCCAATAGTTACCTAGGCGCTGTTAACCACGACATCCAGAGAGGGCCTACGATGAATGACGTGCTGGTAGCTGACGGCATTCTTCGAACTCAGCTTACTCCTTTTCCACTCCGAACGTTACACCACATGGCTGTGAATCTGTCATGGGAAGCCTGGCGTAGCCAACGATCATTTAACGGTACATGATGAAACTATCAACGGTCAACTAAAGATCGAACGATCAGATTTATAAATTGTGAAAAGCCAGATCACCCCTCGTCTCCTTCTCCATAATGACTCATTGATAGCGCCAGATACATGTGATCTAGCGGAAAAAAACGATGGTCAGATAGCCTAGGGTGGTTTAGATTCCATCTTGAAATGTAGAGCAATGTCACTTTCTTGTTAACCTACAAACATCAGAGAGGGATACCTCCATTCGTCTCTAAAAGGTGACCTAGATTATGGAAAAATCCTAACATCCACTACGTTCGCTTCATATACTGCATATTTTTCATCTGGAAAATCCTTGTTTCATCTAATTGTCCATACCATATAGTGTTCTATCTTATGAGATGAAACAGTACTACAGTAAATAATTATGGTTCATTAAACCCTAGTCCGTCAATTGCTTACCATGATGTTCCTCTAGCTGAATTGAATCAATCATCTGGGCAAATTTGGTCGTGTTCACCCGTAGCTCAATCTCTCCTCCGGATTTCGTGTTGTTAACCACACCCAAATCGCGATTGTACTGAATATCGTTTGAACTCAGGCGCATGTGGATGGAGGGCACGACCTGTTTTGTTTTTATGTGAGTTAAAAAACAAATGTGAAAGCAGATGATTAGATCCCGGAACGGATTAGCGCTGGTGACCAAGTCTGTTAAATTGTACCATCAAATTTATACTTATGTAGACGTGGAAATCCTTTCTTCAACGTTTCCTTAACCACGCTTGTCAACCAATGATGGCCAAGATTTTAATTTACGTTTGATATCAAACGTGAGTTAATCCCGCTTTCAGGGTAAACGGGTAAAAGGTCTCAAAATCGACCAGTGAGAGAGAACTCCTCATTCAACTCACAGCAGAGAAAGACAACGCACAATACTGAATAGTAAATACATACTAATCAAAAAAATCCACAAAATAAAATGACAAGGTCACAAATTTCGTTAATTTTGATGGCGATTTATTAAAATTAGCCTTGAGTTTATTTTCAACCAGTAGCGTTGTGAATATAGGACCACAATGAAACAGTCCACACACAAAAACCCGGGGAAACTGAAGCCAGCAAACACATGGTCCCAGCGATCACTAGCGAAGTGATGAACAGCTATTTCGACCATGTTACTTTTTATCAGCCCAGCACATGATGGTGACTCGAACACACGACACGCAAATGAATGTCAGAACGGCTGGTCACACTATAAAGCTAACCAAAACACTTATCCATTAAACGACGGTATCGCGGCTAACGAGAATGTAAGAACGTATGTGAATTACTTACCCTGATCTATGTACTTGTTTTAATCACAGGTTGAAATCGACCAGCTAGATTCTAAACCAATCACAACTGGTTGATCAAATTCATTTCACGTCCGAATTGATAAGGAAAGTAACTCAACTTTCTACAACCCCAGTGATCTCAACCCCATGCTGTTGGACTGATGCTTCTTGAGTAGGTCTATTGTACTGTCACTTATCTATGAGTAGTTGGTCCGATTTCCCGGGGTACGTGATGCTGAGACCAGCAGGGTTGTACCAGCTACTTACCAGTTCGCTAGGAAGAGCTGGAACCAACTGTTTGCAAAAGCTTTTCTGAATGCTCTCCGGGACTGTGGTGAATGCATGTGGAGTTGTACGTCACCCATAAACAACTGACTTATGTCACACTGTGTGAAAGAGTAGTAAACCAGACAAAACTGGATTCTCCGTTTGAATGAAAAAGAAAGTCCCATCCAACGATCTTGTCTCATCAAACCTACTGATTTCGCTTTTACTCACAGCAAATCAACTTTAGGAGCCAACAGCTGAATAGACAGCACACACACGGTTGCCATAAACAAAATAGGAGAATCTATACTTTTTAAACCCATTGGAGAGGAAATCGCTGATACAGATATATCAAAGATTTTACTCCAGAATCAGCTAGTAGAGCACATTTTTTCCATTCCCCCTTAGGAATTCTGTATAGTACTAGTGCACGTTTTTACTAGGAAATCACGGGCAGTCGGACCTGGGGTACGTAATACTGGTTATAAAAAAGGTATTGACTGAGTTGTAAAGTCCTCAGACTTTTACAAATAACTCGTAGGCAAACGCCTCCCAGATGCTTGTAGTAAGGTCTGGGCCAGGGTGACATGTAAGCTGCAAAGCAGAAATCAGTTTTGCGACGAAACGTGTGTGTGGAGCGTGGTCTAGTCAGAAAACGGTACGCATTGGCACGTGTGATGTAACAGAATATAATAAAAACCTAGCCAGCATGCTGAAACCTTTGTACTTTTGGTCCTCTAACATGTATGGTTTACTCTCATCTGTAGCAGAGAATGCAGCTCATACCACAAGTGACTGCATATCGTTGGATACTCGAACAAAGCAACAATTACTAAAAACATCTCTGCATTACAACCATAGAGATTGAATTTGCCCTCATTCATAAACAGTAACAAGTTCCCAGTTGTACGTATGCAAGGCAAAGGAACTCAGCCTACCGTAAGAAGACTGAAGTTATTGGTGGTCCAGAAAACGAACCTTCTCTCCAATGGGGTACCTAATGAAGGAGCAGATGTCAAACTGTCAATGACAGATATTAGTCAAACCACCCAGCGTAAGCCTGTCTTTTTGATTAGGACTGTATTATAGCGTCAAACATCCGCCTGCAATTGCTGTGTTGCCTCGTTTGGGTAGATGTGACGTCAGTTCTCTTCTACAATTATCCACCAGTTTGAATAGGCCTTTCAGGACACTGTGAACCTTCAGAGTCATCCGAATGCCCCCATAAAGTCCATATCATTTGCTCATGATCCATAAGCCGACTTATCAAAATCTCTTCAATATTGTACGTGTTGCCATGTGAGAATCAGTACAATATCTCGTTTGAATGGCTATGTTAACTTGAACTCACTGTCCGATCGTTCACTCCACACCATCGATCGGTCACAGTAAAACCAGTCTACTGTCAGATGGACTGTCTCATACGCTAACTGTCAGCCGCATGTGAATGTTCCTAACGTTGACGTAATTGGGATCTCGTAGCTCGTGACTAGAAGGTCAAGGTCGTTTGGTTATCTGGGTCGGCCTATAATACGTTTATCCCTTATAAATGTTTACAAAAAATGTTGGATATCTCAAAAATTTGTTCGTGTGGTGACCAGCAGTAAAGTTAGCAGGTTTTAGGGTTATGGATTTAAAGGGAACACACTGGAGGATTTTATCATCATGTTTCGTGAGAAAACAGCTTCGTCCCTTCTGTGAGAATATCGCAAGAAAAAACTAACATATTTGATCAAAACATTGTATAGCATACGCCTAAGCAAAACAGCACAATATTTAATGTTGAAAAACGTGTAGAAGTTAATGAAAGCAATTTGGTAAGTCTGTAACAATAATACAGAAGTCAGTGAGTCTCTCTCAGTATAATTCAGACACCATAGACGATTGACTACCGAAGTGGTGAATGGCACACGGTTAGGAATCAGTTGTTCTACACTTTCTTGCTCAACTGCTGTGCAACTATTCACCGTCCACCCTCGAATTCCACAACTACGGTCCAGTTAATCAAAGGTCGAATAAAAGAAAAAACATGTCTGTGGTGCAGATGAAGAAATTTGAGTTGGCACTGTATAAAAGATGAGCTCTATTTGTAAGGCTATACCACAAGCTCAAAGATCTCCGTTGGAGAGATATGCAGGGGCTACTCTGTTTAATTAATGAAAGCGGCTTCAGCATTCGGTGTGCATTACAATTTGTAATAAGTGTTATAATCGCTTCCAAATGAAGTGGTGTTTCTCGGGGGTGGTTTAAATTGACCGAATGTTAGAATTAGCTGATTAGCGCCAAGCTAGAGTTAGAAACCGATCTGTTCAAACAGTGACTGGCAACTACGTCTGCCTATCCTGTACATAGTTTACATAGAACAACTGGAAAAAACCCCGATTTTTAGGATATAGATTATCTCTAAATTTTTCGCTTATATATTACACGATATCTGCTGCGCTACGATGTGCCAAACCATAAAGCGTGATGCAGAAACACGTTGGGGGCCCAACTCATTGGACACTCGGTGGAATAGCCCATTAGCCACCCCTGATGGACGAGTACTGACAAAAGATGGATAATAAGCACTATCAGACAGACACTCAGAACGAGATAAAATTGTTCACAACGTTTAACTGGAAAACATCTCGTACCATTTACTCTCCGTTAACATAGATAATAGTGAGAGCGATCTTGTTTTACAGAATGGTCTACCCTCACTAGATGATAACCTGATTATTGTCAGACTGCCAAAACCCGGACAAGAATATTCGATGTGGTGGATGTCCGAGTCCGCAGTTTTCATCTCGCATTCTGCTGTCGATGTCGATGACCACCATACATTAACTCAAATCAGATGAGAGCCGGGGACGCTGTGTGCATTTATGATAAATCCTTTAGTGTAAACAAAACCCTAGAAATTACGTCATCAGTTCCGACTCTGTTTGACAATATTCACGTCTAAATCATGAGATGCTCATTTATGATTACTAAACTGTTTGTCAAACTGGAATTAAACAACAGATCACAAGGGAAAAGTCACATCACTTTCACTTGTGACAAACAAACATGTCTAGAAAATTTCACATACAACTTTCACGTTCACAGATGACGCATCCACCGGATAAAATGAGGTTTGGCTTATCAACGGAATCAACTCAGACATAATCGCACTTCATGAACAGTCATGAGCTGTCCACTTTAATGAGCTTTGGTTGCGTCCAATTAACCGAATCTCCAACTGGGGAATAACAAAGAAGTCGATAGCTAGGGTTGGCGGAGCGTTCGTGGTGACCCCGAACGCCATCACATTCACCCCCTCGGGGATTGGGATTCAATTAACCTCGAACCTTGTCTGAAATTTTGCAAGCTGGTAGACACTTATTACATGAATAGAGTAGACAAACAGTAGACAATCTTATTGAAAACTACAAAAGTATGATTCTGGAAAGATTCGTATAGAAGTTGCCAAAGAAAACTAAAAGAAAGACATTCAGAAGATAAGGGAAAAGCTAAGCCGAATTCAGAATGCTTTGAAGAATGTGTCTGAGCAGCACAAAGTCAGACGGTAGGCTCAGCGTATGAGTGAAGGATAAAACTTCCCATTTCAAATGAAAGAGGTTCGGTGGTTGACGGACAGGTGGAAAAAGAGAAATAGAGTAGAGAAAGAAAGGTTTAGAGGAAAGACGCAGTTCGTTTCATATGTCTTTTGTACTTCCGTAACCCATACCCAATGACAGCCTAGCACACCTCCTCGATGGAAGACTGCCAGCTGTTCATGTTAGGCTATGAATCCGATGCAACATTGGACCAAATACACTCTGTTAGATTATGACATCCGCACGACAACCCACTGTATCAAGGTTAACCCTACGGTTCCATTGGTTGTGATGTCAGTAGGGGAAGTCAGACGGAGGGAGGAAATAATGGTGAGGAAGTTGGCCAGACGTGGAACCTTCAACCAATAGCAGAGGGCTGAGATTGCCGGGAGTAGAATATGAGAACACTCGATCAAATATAACACCACTGATTTCCTTCTGGTAAGTCTCTGGGTGCTGCGCTCTTATACAATGTCCATAAACTCGAGTCGGAATGAAGGATTTCCTTGCCCTCTTTTTTGTAAACTTATAGCTACCCCAAACTCTGCATCCAACAACTCATTAGAAGGGTGCGCTTATCGACGAGTTCAAAAGTTAGTGGAAAAATATTGTTGTCCGTGCAGCTTGCGCTGCTCGTAATTGGAATAAGTCTCATTTATCATGCCAGCTAGTGGAAGTACAGTGGGACTCATTGGATGTTCTATTGTTATGCGCTACTAGTTAGCTGGGAACTTTCACCGACTGAAAGAGACCCACGATCATTACAAGTGTGTCTTAATGAACTGAGCTACTAATTAAGGAGATAAGACAATGGGGCTTCATACTATATATGACCAGTTACAAGTGTGACAATTTACCCTGTCCATTTAATTCGTGTATTACAGGTCAAACACACCTTCAGATGCTCTATTCAGTTCACGAACTTTCTCTGCCAGATCGCAATACAATCTGCTTCAACCATACTGGTGTACCACGACATTTCGTCGAAACCGTGAAGGACGATTCGTTTGACATTTGTTCCTGTTCACTAGATAGAGAGTTCGACACAAAATAACTCCGCTGATCTTCACATATGACTGGACTTACATCTCAGTAGACATTTCTACTCTGTAATTAGTCACTAGAATCCGGAGGTGTTGGCAAATGGGAAGCGGGAAGTTGAGTACCATGTGTAGTTTACTATTGCTTATCGTGTAAGTAACAAGGTGGTGGATTTTCTAAATACCTTTATTAAATCAAACTTGCAGATTTTGCAGGTTTCTGACATTGTTCTGATCCCGTATAATCACAACCGATTGAATTAGTTGGTATACATTGGAACCGAAGCACTCACCTGTAATGTTGAAGACCATTCAACTACTTCGTACTACTGATAGGTACTTACTATACCAGCATAATCTAGAAGACCACAATTCATCATACAAGAACATAATCACAACGGTTATCTGGCTTGTCGGGGTCGCTTTATTCTCTAGTCGTTTTTCTATTGCTCTCACAGTTGTTTCACCAGCAGCTGAATATAATCAACAAACAGCAAATGTAGTACGTTCGATTGATGTGGACTAGCTGGTCATTTCTTTCTGGCCAGGCGCTTAGCAGACTTCAACAAATCGTTCACTTTGAGCAGTAAAGGATACTGGGATTTTCCGTGGTGAAAATAATCGGCGAAACTAAGAGAAAGGAATATTCCAACAGATTTTGTTCTTAAGTAACTGCTCCTCTTTTTTAAAGACACTACATCCTATAGAAAATGAACAGGCAAAAAATGTTCTATCTATCTGTCCTATAAACGGAATTTTTCGATGTTTATAATCATGATGAGCTCACTTGGATGAGTCGAAGAAACTGGCGGAGCATCACTGATGTGCTGTCTTCAATAACTAACAACAAACTGTCTCGTTCTAATAGTACAAGAAAGTGAATCATAACAATCCGCTTATAGAACATTAGTATTATTGTCTGTGAGTAGATTAGCACAGCCTAACAGAGCGTAACGTTCGGAGTGAACAAACGCATCATAACAATATAATTCACAGTAGTCTATCATAAGGGTTAAACAAGATGATTTGTCCCATTTCGTTAGTAGTTCAGTTAACTTTATCTGATAAAGTTGTGGCAACGTTCATTGTTCAGTACAAATCAGTTGATGGAATAACACGCGATTTCTGACAAACCTCGTCAATCTGCGTTTCATCCATTCAATTTTTGTGATTGAATTCGAGTTCGAGAAGTAGCATAAGTCAAAATGAAACAGAATCCAACAAAGTTTGTCCGACCGTTATGGATTGTAACTAAAAAACAGTAGCATTATCGACCTATGTCGGGCTTATCTTGCGCTTTAAAAAAGTCATTTTAGTCAATGTGCTTGGCCTGATTAGTAAACTAGTCTGATTAAGATCCCCCAAAACCAGTTCCACGTGTAATGTTCATCAGAGTGCTAATATGACTGGCTCAAGAGTTCCCGGAGGATCCGTGCTAATAGGTACACACGAAGGCCTGACAGTTATATTGATCCGTCCCAAGTAAATCAAATGGAAAAACCGAGTTTTAGTGAATGGTAGTACCAAATCCCGGTAGAGTAAAAGCTACAAACTAAGACTTCGTAACATAATCTGGCTCACAAGAATATCGACAAAAGATTAACTAGCAGCGGTGATAACAGCATGACAGAACAATCAAAAAATCTACTTCATGCCATACTTTTCGGATCAGAATCTTGTTCCGACTGAACGCGAAAGTGTGTTTAGCCAGGTTATGTCGAAATGTGGACAAACACATGGGCGCTTATAATCAGATCTTTATTGGTACATCAAGTTGATCTACCATTGCACCTGCAGTGTGTGTACGAACTGTTTTTAAGTATACAAAGAAGGTTAATACCAGGGAAGTGCAGGTTGACTCGTCCTGGTGGGGATCAGCAGAATGAATGTGTTCGTGATGTCTATTTTGCGGTATGGCTGGGCATGGCGACTTAGATTTCGTGAGTTATCTGGTGTTCGAATACGGCCATTTCAGACTACACCAACTTTGATTTGTAGTCGTTGATCAGGGTATTCAGACAGCGATTAGGCTTCCATATGCAGTGCTTAATGTAAACATGAAAAATATGAGTTACATAGGGTATGAGGTGAATAATCCCATTCCGGTTGCTCAACAAGATCTGAAGATGGATTGCAAAACAAATGTGTAAAATGGCTGTAAACAGCTGCTGCCTCAACTGCCTATTAAAACTACTGCAAATAAAAGATATTAGGCAGCCCTTCTCTTTTAAATTGGAATGGAGAAAACCAGCCTCCCTTTGCAGCCAATAAGTAGTGTATCTTTCGCTGGCACTCGAGGACGGGCTCTTTGTGTAGAGTATTAGAAACTCGTAGAAACATGCAAAAACACGAGCACAATCGGATATTTATATCCCTGACTTGCTAGATAGTTTAAAAACGGAGGTTTCTCTTAATGTACCTATCCTAGTATCAGTTTGATTTTTAGGTGATATCACTTTTGAGTGTCTTGCACAAAGTAGCAGGTCGACATTGGAAGCGAACCATGCACAAACCTGTGTTCATGAGTTCATTCAACTCAAAACAGAGGCAGGCTTTAGGCTATCATTTGTTCAGTACAACAGCCACCCAACAGTGACGGTTGTTCAAACGCACGTCTAGCACAAACGATCGGACAGACAGGACCTATAATTATGTGGACACTAACCAACTTCTTACCTGAGATTAGCGACTAGCCAGGTTACTGGGTCAAGGGTGTAGTTTTAAATTATCTTAGGTTGATGACGAAAGTTAAAAACCATCTGATGAAGATCTGAGCAAATTTATCTACACAGAACAGCAGTCGGAAGCCATCCAGTCAAACGTTGCTTTCTCAAACATGATAACCTTAAAAAGAGGGCTGTTGTGTTCAAATTGTCTTAAAGTTTGGTTTTTTCACCTGTTGCGAGGACAGAAGAAACTGCTCAGGTTAAGTGGATGAATCCATCGGGCTATCAAACCAGAAATCAAACAGACATATTTTCGGATATAATGGTTAAAAACCAGTCAGAAAACTAATTCATATTTACAATCGCAATCATATCGTATTCCAGTTGTGATTTTATGTCCCTATCAGATGCGTGTTGAAAACTTGAACAAAAGCGATAGTAATTTTATATTCTTTTGCAATAATCCCCTCATGTCTGATGTTAAGCTCATTGCGAAGTGGTGAAGACGCTTGCCTCACAAGTACGTGAGCCGGATTTCAACTGTTAAGCCTTTTCAAGGACATACAAAACCAACGATAGGCTCTAACATGTGTGAAGCTCTAATATTATACGCTTCTTATGGTAAGGGCCAGGTGGAAAAAATCCTTCTGAAGGCGGAACGTGTAATTGGAAATCGTTGTTAAAAATTAAACGTAGTTGAACACAAACAATTCCAGTAAATGTGATCAGGAGTTTTTGCTTATGGCTGATGAGACTAGCAACATAGGGCGATCAATAAGTCAATACGGCGACGACTATACTGCACCGATTATATTGCCAGTAAACGGGTTGCTAACACTAGTGTTTGCCTGTTTCGTTTAATAATCAGAAACAGGGCACGGATACCACTACGGTAACATCGTATATTTCCTCAGGTTTCTTTCTGTATACCTTCAGCTTACCATAAACTCATTTTGGTGCATGGTGTACCGTTCGTGTTGTTCATCAGGACAGCTTGGAACTGCGTTTCCCAAGGTTAAACTTAGCGAGAGAAGTCAGTAATATGCGTTTAAACGATGCATCTCACATAACACATCACCTTTCCAAGCTTAGGTAAACCTTGAATACGGAAGCAAATAGTGACACTCGGACACTTCTATTACTGAATCCAAACGATGATTAAGTCATCGAATGGCTGTACCTAACCTGAGGTGGAGGTGAAGGGTTGACCGATTGAAATGCCATGTCGGACAAGAACACAGAACGAACAGCCAATTTCAAACGATGTGCCTTCTTGTAGTATTCAGGATGAGGTACACAATCTCTGATACTATTTCTCTGCACTCCAGAGTGATTCCTTTTTGTCAGAAAGATGCTGGTATCCTTGCTGGATTAATGTCACCTCGTTGTCAGTGTGTATTCACAATAATGGTGAATCCTGACCTAAGTACAATGTTTGTTATATGTTGTTTTCCTTATATGCGGTTTAATATATCTACGTAACCTGGGGAAGAGCTTGACATTACTGGATACGGTAGTCCTACCCACAACAACCACATCCTTATGGAAAGGTGCAAGAACTAAGGAGAACTCGTGGCAATGAAATACCATTCTATTAACCCTGGCAACGATCATGTTTATAATGTGTAACCTTCATAAACTGACCATTACTATAGCTTTCTCCTCAAGTTTCTGATGGTTATTCAAGTCTGCTCACATTTCTAAAAGTTTTCAGAAACCCTGAGTGTTACGGTAACTATTACGTCATCTAACTACGTCCATCCATACACACACTTCTGCTGGTTCTCTGTTAAGTCATGAGATATCTGAATTTGCATTAGTCCCCAGGTGTTACCTAGCGCTAATTAAGAGCTGACAACATCCCATATATTATACTGAACATAACCATGACCCTACCGTCGGGCTACCTAATAGTCACTGGAGTGATGACTGAGATAATATTATCACACCTTTAACCAGTGTCCGTGTGAACCGTTAGGATTCGTTCACAACACCTCAAATTTGTTGCAAGTAGTGATCTGTCAAATCGAACCAACCAGATGCATAACTTTAGTCCGAGAAAATGCTCTATACATTTTTGGAGGTGAACATCCAACAAATGCATAATTACTTTCTCAGTACTTGAGATGGTTGTTTATTCAGTTTGCTGAAAAATTTAAGAATAAGACACCATGCTAACTGGGGTATAGTGAGAAAGCCTTAGACAAGGTTGCGGGTATTTATAGATTTGTAAATCTGCGATTAATAATGTAATGACAAGGGCAAGGATTTGACAGAAGCTCGAAAACAAATAACTCAGCAGCACCGTAATTTTCATAAACAATAAATTCGAAGGAATTGAAACGAGAGGCGCCTCTGTTGCTAGATAAGTGTTTTATTCATCAAGAAGAAAATCCAATATAACTGGTCAACGAGTCGGAAAATATTACCTAGGTGCAATGTAGCCACTGGGAAGTATACATACAGTTAAGAAACGGAATACAGCATATTACGAGAGTGAAAAGAAGCCTATGAATTCTCAAAATAGGAGCGTCAATTGTGTATTTTCTAACAGCCTAACACAATGAAAACACAAAACTGCACCTTAATATGACATCTAAATAGTTCACCCATTAGGACCTGGGAAGTTTTCAAACTTAAGTTGTGGAAAACCTGGAGGAAATTCATAAGCGTCGTAAAATAATGAACTTGACGTAGTTCAGCTCAGTGCAATCCTACATGTTTTTTTAATTAAATGACAGTGGCCAAAAAGAACAAAAACCAATGTCCCATACTGTTGTATATTAGTAGTCATAGAAACCAAATTGAACATGAACCAACTGCCGTACCGACGAACAATTAATGCCAGTAGAAAGTGGTCTGCGGACTGACACACAACTTCGTTACAGAACTGGCTTGACCTTCGGCCACAGCAAGAGCTAGGCATGGTTGAACAACGAGCTGGTCTGTCGCTTGGTATCGATTGAATCGGTAGGTGCTAGAATCTACTGTCCAACCATTTTTAGATGGTTGACTGGAACTTTTCAGACTACATTGGAAGTCTAGGGACTTTGAAAGATCATCTGTATCAGCCGGCTGTGCTACCAATACGCTATTGTTCCAGTTGGTCAACTAACCTATGGCTGGCTACATAACACTTTCCAATCTGTTTTGACGAACCTCCAGTTTTTTGTACGACATTCTGTGACGTTGACACACAAAAAACACCTGGCTGCGGATTTGGTCCGTACCTGGGTGCATCCGGTGGAGATGGCATAGATGACATTCCAACGGAGGACACATCATATCATAGACTGAAAGAAGTTCTTAGTCAAATGACAACCAATCATACTGTCTTTTACATAACCATGTGAATTAATCCTAACCAAGCCGAACAAATGTGTAGAATTGCATTTCACAATGGGCTGAGTATTAACCTCCGACTGTCCTTATGGTAATACCGAGTTATTGTTCACCTGGAGACAAATAAAGTCAATAAGAGATGTACGAAACCTAAATCTGGTGAACACCGCATCAGTTCTAGTGGAAAAATAGGTACCAACGGAAATAGAGATTGGCTGAAGCCTCTAGGAATATAGAATTTGGAGGATTGCAGTTGTAATCAAACTAACAAACAATTGATAGACTATGTGTTGATAAAATAGCATACGGTGGAGCACAGGCGGTTTTTGTTATTGTCGGCTTGTTTTACAAAACCCTTGCGTTGTGTTTAAGATAAACAAAGTCCTTAAGCAACCATATTTTGCGGTCTCAACACAATGGTATGGGTGAACAATCTTTGTCGTAAACAACGCCCTGGGTCTACGGTGGAGCAAGATGTGCTATAACAAAACTAAAAATAGTTCGCAAACAAGAATTCTGTGTTTATTGAAGCAAAACAATAACCATTATTGGGCTCACCATTTTAAAATAAACAATTCCTACTTCCTGTTAGCCAATCGCACGAAAACATCTCGTTTTCGATTTAAGGTTTCTTAATTGAGTCCAGGAATTTCATGCAGCTTGTGATACGTTTTTGAAAAGTCGCCCATAAACAGCAACACAGGAAACCAAAGGTTGTGCCTATGGTTTAGTGTACCCAACCGAAATCGCCAAAAATTGCAACCTCACAATCTTCAGGCGAGCATTCCCATGTGTCTGTAGTGCAAAAATCCAGAACATCAAGGAGTAGAACAAAGGAGGTGTTCCGGAAGCCGGACGGTGTGCAGGTTGTCCAGCAAATCAAGACAGAGTCCACAAACTGTTACGCTCCTCAGTGGTACATTCAAAACGATTGTGCCTGATTCTCAGCTTCTCAAAACAGTCAGGCAAGCTTGATATCTGCGATGGGAATTTATCTCTTTAGAAGTTTGAATTAGTTATATACCTTCAGTAACTTGGAAAACACACTTAGAAGAACACAGGCAGATGTTAGCCCGTCGGTATCAATTAACCAATAGTGAGGAAACTTTCAGTTTAGCGTCCACAATACATCACTCAGGTCAAACCGCTCGGCTGCGTAGCCTCAGTGTTTCAGCACCTGTAAACGGTCTTTGCAAGCTGTTCAACATCTGGGAGTCGACGTGAAGATGAGAGTCATTATGCAACAATGTTACGCAAACGGACAAAATAAAACAATTTCCGAATGAATCGCGCTATCACGATAACTGGTCCACCAAATGACGATTAACAAAAAAACCGCATTCACAAACCAAACTGAATTACAAGTTCCTAAAAGACTGACTAAAATCGAGCAGCTCTCCTATAGAAACAGGGATACGTCATGTTATGCTTCTATGTTCACCATACCATTTGTGCACTATAACGTGTTGGCAAACGTGAGCGATGTGTAACCTTTTCCAGCTTTACGGCCTTGTTACTAAGCTTTACGTCGACGTGCCCCATTTGTACTTAGTGAATGCATTCTCAAACAGTCACCGTTCACTGTTTAGATGAGCATCGACCGCCGCTCGTCGGTAACGCTCTATCAACAACATTGCCAACAGATTTAGCTTCACTGTGGAATAAAACTGCATGTTATTTACATTCCAGACGAGTGAGTATGTACACCGGTACAAAGTTAAAGGTTGAACACCGAGAGTTCCTTGTACTCACTCCCTAGTTTTGTAAGAAACTAATCATTCAACCTGTTTTAATAAGAGCTTTCATAATTAACAAGTTGTTTTTGTCTTATTCAAACGTTACGTCCCCCATTAGTTGTCCGATCACCTCGAGAGGTGACGTTCAATCTATAAGAAAGACAAAATCCGCAACTACTCATCAGTAATCAAAATACCGCTCATCAAGTCAATGATTTCTGTAATTTCAACTTGGAGAGAAGTCCTAGTCGAGGGGTCATCGATTGGAGTTAACAGACAGTAACTGTCTCCTCTCGAGGCGATCGGGCAACCTGATCATTACTCACTAGCCAAAGTAGTTGGGCGTTGGCATGTGATAATTCGTTCGTGCCGAATGTGAGGTCAACGGCGCAGTGGTCAACACGGTTACCCCATGAAAAGCGTGGTCGGAGTTCTGACCCCCGTCGTGGCAAGGATATGTATTAATGACGAGCTCTGCTGAGAGTGAAAGTCGAGTCTATAGTGCTTTTTGTCGAAAGGGACCGATTAGGAAGTTTATGGGAATGCGACAGCTGCGATCAATTGTTGGCGATCTTCACTGTGTATGAGGACTATGACTCTATAATCTTTGTCGAATAATCCTTTCAACGCTAGTAACATCACGTTTAATGCTAAAAGCTGGCCGTTTCGCGTGTCCCCGTCCTGTGTGCGTTACATATATATTTTATCTTGACCATTTTCCCAAAAATTCAGACGTCTTAACAACAGTTGTGTCGTTGGTGTCGTTTGCTCAGCTGTCAACATCACCATCGCAGTGCGCACTGGCTAGACTGAACAATGAGTTAGTTTAGTCTGTTGTATGTGTGGATTTTCTGTTCACAGTCCATGGTGTGGCCGTTTTGAGATCTGAGCACTCACTCACTTGGGGTGATCAGAATTATTCATTTTGTTGCTATTGTTGTTTTGACGTCTAAGTGTACTTTTACTCGACGTCACGTAGTACGTTCGTTACAATTGCAGTCTCCGTCTAACATGACCTTTCAGTTGTTCTAAGGGGTAATAGCATTCAGCCGCCTGTAGCATCCATTCAGTTCATGCGATGTTCCGAAAATGTCACGCTAATAACATCCAAGATTTTAAAAATTTCATGACAGAAGTTTAAAAGTAATCAAACATGGTCTGTTGGTCGTTCTGCTAAAGAGAGCGTTGTGAGCTTAATAGAACAGAAACATCTTCAGGTAGCCATCAGACAAACCTTTAAAACCGTTCAGTTGGTTGTATTTACAAAACAGTGCATCCCATCCTCTCCCGTTCAACTGTCAGTGCTACCGTCCGCTAAATCACGTCTTCTATCCAACATTTATGTGAAATTTTCTACGTTAGTTATTGAACGCCAAATACAGAGCAGAATTAGTCCAAATGTGCTGAATAGCATCAGATGTCAGGGTACGCGACCTATCGATGCTATTCCAACATCGCCAATACCTATGAGCAACATTTACGCGGTATCTACTGTTGACCCGTCCTTAGCCAGTTAAGACTAGAGTTCAAGGTCACGTATACAATAACAACTTCGTTTTTTTCGATGTGCCGAGATGACTGGCATTAGAAACCAAACGCCCATTTTGTGCACTCAAAACTGTTTGCTACTGCTTCATTGTTCTGGCAGTGGTGGAGGTGGCAGTAGACGATTGACCTTTCACTGTAACTCGCTTTAGGGTTTACATTTGATTTTAACAAGCCGAAGTAGACACTTGTAAAGATGCAACAAAGTACGAAATGGCAGAAATCGTTCAGCGTAGCGTCCTTGACTATATTTTTCAAAAGACACTGTCGTGGTTGGCTGCTCGCGTGTCACCGTTGAAAGTCTGTAACCTTAACTGGCTCGCACAATTGTAAAAGTTCTGTATCCGGTTCACAAGTTGTAGACAGTTCACGACGACCCACGGTCAACAGCCGTCTCTCAGACGTTTTCATACATGAAGGGTGTCACGCCACCTTAATCAGCATGGTTGTTATGATATACAATAAACGTTCTGAGTCACCACCGTCCGTTAACAAAGATGCACACCAATAACATTTGAAGGAGAATACTTCAACTGATCAATAAAGATAGACTTGGTTCTACTACACCTGTGAACCTAGTTAGAGTCAAATAACCGGTGAAAGTGTGTAGAAATGTCGGCTAAATATGCATGACGGAATTAGTCAGATAGTCCGCCTGAGGGCTGTGTACAAAAGTTGACCTATAGGATGTCGCAAATGAGTAGCTAAAGTGCCCCAAGAAAACATTCATAAAGACGCTATCCTTGGTACCATATCTAACATCGAAGACGGCCGACTAATTAAAACGCTGACAATTAAATCCGCATGTACTCCTGCGAATATCCCACGGTCTGATAACATTCATTTCACAAGTTGCTAACTGTGTCGTCCAACAGCTACACTGTGCGTTATTTACGACCCGAACCCGAATGTGTGAGGCATTTTATACCGTAGACAAAAGCATCTTAACGTACATATGTACAATTTTCCTATCGCATGGCTGTACCTGCGGGCTTTGTCTCAAGTGAAACTAGTCGAATGACCCCCGACCAAACAACCTGTGGGAAGCGGCAACGCGGTAGATGTTGATCAGTACTACCATTTGGAGCAGCGGTTTTACGCTCATCAAAATCTTGTCTCGGTCTGTTCCACCAAAATTCTCTAGGCCTGTGGTTCGTTCACCCTTCCAGTTTATCTCCCCTAGCTTCCTAAGCGGAAAGATGTTGCCCTCCTCACCGAACATGTAATACGTGATCACTAAACTCAGGGCCGTAACAACTACTCACATGTAAAAACCTAAAGAGATAACGTCACAGTATGTTCAATGGTCAGTGAGACAGCAGGGCTGAGTGGAGTCAGATCAGTCTATCAACATCAGGCTTAAAGTGACTTATATACTTATCCCTTACATTTTGAGCGCCATATTCTCACCTCATTGACACAACCGAAAAGTTGATATTCTCACTTCAGTCGAACACTGTTCAAGACAACAATGTTTCATTGAAACTGTTGTCAGTCATACGCTCCTCCAAAACCGGATCCTCAGCTACAGTTTGAGATACGAATTTTGACAGCGATCACCATTACTCAACTGATCTCGCACGAAGAATGAATTAACAATGCAATAATTAGCCAGATGGCAGTTTTCCGATTTACACGACTTCCAAGTTTCAATCTTTAGAATAACTGCCCGTTCACTGATCGAAAGTGCTGTTAAGTAACTCACGTGAACATGCTGAGACAAAATGTACACGGATTAAAGACAGATGTAAAAACGGTAGCGGATTATGGAAGGCAAAACTTGGTTCTCAACTGTGCCGGATCTCATTGGATGCACCTGTCCATGACACGTTAGTCACTAGAGAAACGGCAAGCTGTCTGTGAGTGAGCACTTAGGAGTGGTTTAGAATGAAACAGTTGCACACAGATCTCGATCAAGGAAAAATGATTGGCTAATTTTGGGTCAGGTATACAGAGAGAAGTCGGTATACAACAAACAGCTCTAAAAGATACTTTGAAGTACTAACAGTGCATTTAACCCAAGGGGCAGCAATGCATTTATTTGGTTTGTATCCTGCTTCAGAGTATTTCATGCTTTCATAGGTCACAGGTGTGATAAGTTGATAATGCCGGCAAGCACGGAAAGGCTACAAGGAATATGTGCTTTTCATGGTTAGGGTCAGAATAAACCTGACAGGAGGAACTCAACCGCTGAGTCAAAATTATGATAATCCAAACCGTTAGTGAGATATGAATCAGGGTGGAATTTAAATTTGGCTTCGCACCCTTACGCAGACTCAGTCATATATATATATATATATATATATATATATATCACGCAATTTTTTAGTGTCTCTCGTTGGTTGTGTACAGGTTCGATTATGTTTTCGGAACCCTGATTTAAATATGAGGAATTTCAATCAGTACCATTCATTCGAAGCAACTCGTATCAACTGCTTGCATTTTACTCAGGAAAAAGGAACAGAAAGCCGGAGTTGCCTAACTTTTAAGGTCCACTCTCACGGTAACACTCAGCATCTGGTTAGAATGAAAATAGTGAAAAATTATGCCAATGCCACCTTGGACCCGAATGATAGTAACTGGTGTAAAATGATAACTTGAGATGGATTGTGTCTGATCAAAATACTGAGACGCCGATTAATCATGTTCCAGTAATCGTTATACTTCCCATAAAATCCACACTTACAAATAGGTATTCTCAGTCAGTTTGAGTAGAGGGAGCGCTAGGTTTCTGGTTTGCAACTTGTCAACATTGTTTCTCTTATCAAAAAGGGATTATCGATGGTTCCGCTCCTATACGTTACTGGAGTGGCTTGCGTTTGCATGAATTCAACTAGTTACAGTTAGTAGCGAGGAGCGCACACAAAGGATTATCACCGACGGACAGTACATATTTTCTGACAGCTCCAGTATACAACACATCAGAAACTGCGTGTTGTTTGCACCATACTCACTGAACAGACGAAGACCTCTGATGTCATCAGCGCAAGTAGTCAAGCCGTTATATCTTCAAAGCCGCATAGGTTGGCTTTTTCTTTCCATAAGGATATGAAACTCTTCATCTTATGCAACGGTTCATTATAACAACTTTTTCTTAATAACCAAGGGAAAAATAGAGTTCCCCATTAATCACAACTCTCTTCATTGCGTTAGTTTCACTGCTGCCACGTCATCCCTTTAACATCTCAAAGGACTGAAGTTGTCTTCACTTAAGTAAGTGATAATTTACAAATTCTGGTAAAAGGAGTGCAATTTTTATATGATGATGCCCTAGCAGACCACTATGAGGGCGCCCATTAGGAGCTCATCGATAACTCTTCACCGCAGGTGGGTAAATCTAAAGGGTTGTTAGACTGAAGAAGATAAACATCATCAAACAATAGTTTAACAGCCCGCCAAGTATGCGTATTTTCAAAGTGATTATAAAAAATTTTCCTGTTCGTAATTTAGTAAAAATTCACTCGAGACCGATTTCAACCAACACGTCGAGTAAGTACTAGTAACGATTCGCTAAATCGAGATCACCGCTCAGAAAGGCAGTAGCATAATCACAAACATCAACAGAGGGGTTCACCAACTTCGTATACTCAGCACATCCAGGCATAGTAGCAATCTTTGAGTGTTCGCGCATCAAAGATACCTAACTCTACCACTTTCGGGACAGCCAATAGGATGATGTTTATATTGTCGTCCTAGAACAATCCAACATATCTGACTAGCCGGCGACAGGTTCAGCTGTGCAGCAGTGCCCTGAATGGAAAAAGGTAGAATCCACAGAAATACCATTTAGGATGAACTCATCACTAACGTGGCCCATGTTGCAAAATATAATTGTTGAAACAAGGTGAAAATTATCAGCACCACCTGTGACTTAGTTGCATTAGAAAAACCACAGAGCTAGGTGAGCTGGCCATCAACCAGAAGGTCAGAATAAAGACTACTATGTTACATGGTTAAATCCATAGTAGCCGTGGACAGCATGCATGCGCACACATACAAAGAAGGGGTGAATCGCGAAGCGTACACACGGACTTTGTTGCACTTTTCCGTTACCTTAGGTGCAGCATCACTCGCGAATTAAATGGAAATTCTTACTTGAATGAAAGCTGCTGCATCCGGTTCCTTTAGAAATTCCACCGCTAAATGTAACAAGGACGTAGTGGCCGACAGCTTGTTGCCAACTCGATTTACAAGGTCTCTTAGCTGTTGACTGCGTTGTTGCATTTGAGAACGAAGTTGATCCAGCAGAACGTTTCGATGCCTTTCAAGATGAGCAATGAGATTGTCGATTTCTTGATTGACTGAGGCTTCCATGGAAGGAATGGATTTCTGTAAACGATGTACAAAGGAACATACAAGGGTATCAGCAGCAACGTTTTATTCGCAAAATGGCATCATGAATTGACTGAGTGACCGACACGTGAAACTTACTTTCATTCTTGCTTCGTTGGCCTTCAACTCTTGCACCAGTTCACCACCTCGTTTGGCATGTCCAGACAAAAGTTGTAGACGTTCTGTAAGCTCCGCCTACAAAGATTATACCAAAGTTCACTAAGTATCAAACACAAACTGTTTTACAGTCCTTCTACTCGAATAAATAGACTACACTAAATAATTCATTCCAAATAGAAAATCTAACATCTGACACTGACGTTTCATTACACTTCCCACCTACCTAGAGGCAACAACTTCGGAGTCAGTCGTGCTAAGTCGTATGAACTGCCCATTCTTATAGCGCCCAATACTGCGTAGTCACTTGCCAGCTTCCGCAGGCGAATTCCGTTATCACACTTGAATGCGTTACGTACCTGTAACCTCATGATCTCGGCTTACACACTGTGATCATAGGAGCAAACGGAACGGAACCCACAACAATCACATTGTTGGTCGGGAGGCCCGTCCATCATATCATCAACATCTTCATGACTGAGGTCAAGTTGGCGTGTGTTGACGAACTCGACCGGATAAAGACCAGATTTCAGATTGACAGATTCAGAATTGTGTATGCCATGAGAACTTTTTGTTGTTCTTTGTTCATTACCTTGCAACGTGTTCACACTTAAGGACAAACGAATTAAGAGGCGGGGGTATAGTTTTGCAAACTGAGGTGCTGTTGCTCCGTTTGGAACAACAGCTAAATGTTTACGACCCTAGTCCAGCGAAACTGCATTGGATATACGGAATATGAAATATATACTGCTATAGTCCTCAGATGAGACACCCAGACGCACTTTATTTGGTAATACGAGATCAGCCTTACATTTACTTGCTACGTCCAGATTGCTTGAACAGGCCACAAACAAAAAACTCATACTGATGAAAAATCAAACATACGATGTTGCACCTTCAAACAGACACAAAAAATCTCAGAAGGGCTGGCTTTTGGTGTCAATCTGTACACACCGTGGGGTTGATGTCGTGGTTACTGTGACGTTGTACCACTTGATCCGGCTAAAACAGGCTACAGCAACTCGAACGCTTAGACAATACTCTTTCAGGCACAGAGATTAGGGTTTCACAACAGGATTGTGCTATCCATTGCGGCCGCCAGCGTGATAGTTCACGTCCGTTGTGTCAAATGCTGTCGTTGAAAAGTCCGCTGAATTCAGTATCAAACGTGACTTTGCGCGCGAAAGCCGCAAAGTTGTACAGTGGTGAACCATGCGGAGTGGTCTCTGCCTATCTTTGCTGGCATGGGCACAAAAGAGGCAGCGCTACTGGTCGTTGTCTTTTGATTTATGACTGGCCTCAAGATGATTCTCTAAAGAGTGCGGCAGGAAAAACCATTTACAGGCTGTATTTGGTCTACTAGTCAGCAACTGACTTTTGACTTCTCCTTTGCAATCAAAACGTCTGATGGATCGTTGTAGATATTTTTTCGCTTGAGCCCCTCGTCTTCTTCGAACTCTTCCTGCATCCCCTCGTGTCTCTGATTGATGAGGCTGGACTGAATATTTTGCTATTAGATTCCTTGATTATTCAGGTCCCCTTGTTTTTTTGCTGGCCGCCCATTTACACATATTATTGTGTTTCCATTCTCCTGTACGATGTCACCTCCATCTCAAGGTTCGTCGTACCCGCGACATCCAAGCCCTGTATCAGTTGTTGATCGTCATTCTGATATGTTTTTCACTAATCTTTAGGCACGTGTGCTCACACTAGTTCACTGGCCGTCCGGTTGATTTGACCGGGGCTTATAGCTTGCTTGAACCTGCTACTCACGTTTAATCGTTTAGTTAGTTAGGCAACCGGCAGGACAGATATCATTTGGAACTGTTATAAATTAATTGATTTGACGTTTGCACTAATACTGTAACTCAGCCGGGTGAATACGTCTTGTTGATCACCTCAGGATTAAAGCTAGGCCAGAATCAGCATTTTGAAGTTTGGCGGTTATATCTTTTATTCCGCCCACGGACAGTTCACAATACCATAGTTTCGGAGCTTGCACGTTGTAATTTAAGTACATTTCCGAATACCAAATGAAACGGAGCGTTTCACATGAAGGACAATAAAGCTCAGGAATGGATTGTGCATCAAAGACTTTCAGTCTCAGCATGACCGACAGTGGGTCTCCAGTCGCTTTGATATCAGTCAACACCGGACCCTGAAGGTCCATATGATCAAAAATCTTTATAGAAGCATTTTGTACGTGTGAGTTTATAGGTTTAACTCAGTCTAGTCTAATCAACTTCTCCTTTCCCCTTATTTATCTGGTGGTGCCAGCGACATTTGTGTTCCACCTCCATCCGATATACCTTGCTCGGCCTATACTGCTAACTTGCCGAGGTGGTCGGACTTGTGTACTGTTTTGATCCGGCAGGCTATGCTGACTAGGACTCCGGTCCTTCCAGGTACAACCTTGTCAAACAGACCAAAGGGGAGCAGTCTAACGAAAAGCAGTTACACTCATAGGATTGTATGTTGAACTTGGGGTGGGGTCCGACAACTCAACCCCCTTTCGGGGCATAAACGACCGGGAAGTATCATAAGTTACCGCTCTGTCGACAGTGACATTATTCATCCAACACAACGTCCTCTTACTATTTTACCCCCCAAGTCTTCTAACTTCTATGTGCCTTTGGGTGATAATTGTTTTCTGAGGCCAAGACAGCTGGTAAACATTGGCGCTTTCAATGTCCGCACTCTCCGACAAGTTGGTCAGCAAGCTGCTCTGACAAGTACTCCCTCAAGTATGGGTGCTGATGTTTGCTGTGTGTCAGAGAC